>OX155692.1:0-59693 GCA_944547425.1 Eupithecia centaureata
GTAGCAAAACGTCTTGGTTGCAAAATTACTCCACATTATATTCGTGTGACTGGAGGATAGTTTGCAGGGATTCGCAAAAATTAAAGTGCCAGTTCAATTTGACGTAACGAAGACGTAATTTATGTATTTTCATTGTTAGGGATATTGATGGATTATAGGCAGAGACTGTGTTCGCTACCCTCATTTAGAAATAGTAACAGATTGAAAAATTCTTTGGCCAATGAGAGTAAATCGAATCCGTTTTCCGATCTTTCAACAGCTATAGCTCATTTTGATACAGACCTATAAGATAAAATTTAAGTCATTTTTCGTAAATACATTTGTTTTAGAACCAGTAGGTAATTAATGTACTTACAAACCATTAGATTAAAAAAAGAAGGGGTAGTTTATTATAGACCTTACTGGATAGACATATATATCGTGTGGGAGTGAAACCAAGTGATTCAAAGATCGCAGCTTTAGCCAATTCACCTTCTACCCAGCAATATTAAACAAGTTCGACAATTTATGGGTCTATCTAGTTATTTTCGCAAGTTTATGCCCGATTTTGCTAAGCGAACTGCTTGTATCAGCAGGTTAAAACCAAAATAAATCAAAAATGGCAGTGGGGCCCCGAACAGGATAAAGCCTATGTACTAGCACATTTAATTTCGAAACCTTTGTTAACAATTTTTGACCCTAAACTTCCAACTGAGCTGCACACCGATGCTAGCTCCATCAACTACCTACGTAGCCATATTGTTACAAAGAGTTAATGAAACCAATAAAGTTGTAGCTTATTTCAGAAAACATACAAGTCAGCAGTCTAGGTATAGTTGTTATGATCTTGAAACTTTAAGCATATGTATATATATATTCTACGTTTATATTGTGCTGAAATGTTTTAGTGTTATGAAAGTCTTTCAGTTTGAAATTATATACTTACATTGACATGGATCAATTAAGCTACCCTAGACTGTTTGCAACTGTCTGCAGTTAGCTCAATGGTTTCAATTGTAAATACTAGTTATATTGTATTCTATTCCTTGATTGTAATATTCGTTGTTAATAAAGTTAAAATTGAAAAAAAAGATATTTGCAAAAACAAAAAAAAAGACCCCGGTACTTCACAAACATGGTTGAAAAATGCTCAACTCAATGACCCTGATACTCGGAACCTCATTTCGCAGTTAGAAACAGGTGACTTAGATTCTAACCATTATTAATTGAAAAATGATTTGTTACATTATAGAAGTAATCCTAGTGCTGCTGAGCCGAGGATGTTTATTCCAAAAGGATATTGGTTTTGAGAAAGTTCTAAACAAAATTTAAAAAGTACTTTTTATTTGCTACAATGGTTGCTATTGTAAATGAAAAAAAAGAAATCTTTGTTGTTTCATTTATACAAGCAAGGGGCATTCTGGTCCCAAACAAGGCTATCATTTCATACTATACATTTGGATTGTACTGGGCCTTTTTTCACTAAGCAATGAAGTTTATAGACATATCCTTTTACTGGTTGATGGATTCACGAATTTTTGAATTCTTAAGAGAAACACTGTTACATTATACCTATGGCACACCATCATTAGTTGTCACAACCAATTTTAAACCAATTTTAAACCAATTTATGAAAACCAATTTGAAAACTTGTGCAACAAACAACATTGATTTGATTATTAAAGAAGATACCATAATAATTTGGATCATAATTCAAGATAAGGTGGCCTTCCCATTTAAATCTCTCCCAGACAATACAGCGTCCCGTAAAGCATAAAAGTTTCTCAGGCTATTATCCTTGAGATACCTCGCTTCTAATTGTAGCACCTAACAATAGATCTATTGTGTCGGCCTCGCGGATTCCAAGAGGTTAAGGAACTTACTCCTTGAAAGAAAATACCTTTAGATAGGTCAAATACCTTATTATTCTTTTGCACAATATTGCAAATATAAAATTTAGTGTCCGACACCTTTTTTTATTTAGTTTTCTAATATTACAATACGATTTTCTGTTTGGGTTGTCATATTTATTTTGCCAGGTTGAAGAAAAATTATGAAATACTTAATATAGGTAGGACAACATAGTTATGAATGTCATAGTTTTTCTGTCAGAAATATTTATGTTTTGTCTTTTCTTAGAATCTTCTCCATTTTCCGGATACTTAATTAAAACAAACAAAGTTAAGGTAATTTTCAATAGATTTTATATTTTGAGGCAGCTAATCACAACTTTTAACAAAATTCGTTTAAGATGGCAGGGAAAGTAATAAATATTTGAAATTAATTCTTAACCTACAATCACATAGGATTCTATGGATAGGTCCAGCAAGAGAATAAAAATCCTTTGAATTTTGCAGAACAATCGTTTGTAGCAAAAACTCTTGTATATAATCAAAGCAAAAACTAACATTCCACGCTCGGTATTCGTTACCCAACGTTCCAAAAACGTGAAATATTACACATTCATAGATCCCTCGTCTGGCTAACGATCTGAATCGAACGTAGGCATTGTTTTGATGGATCAAAGAGTCTGAAATACTGGCACGTAGCAAATTTTTACAAATTTCGGTACAAAACAAATGCGGAAAACATGAGTTGAACAATCACACAACATCAAACGTAAGTAAATCGGGGCATATTATTCCATAAATGATTACATCAATGACGTTAGTGCTTGGCCAGATGTCGCTCAGTTCCACATCGACAATAGTATGTAATTATTTCTAGGGCAAACATGTATTAGACACATAAGTTATACACATGCTAGTGGTTTCTATTTCGCCTCTTCCACTAGTGGACAAAAAAGTGAGGCGAACTGAAAATCAATTATCAATTTATTTCTTATATTATTTTGATAATTATGTACCTACCTATAGTATTAAATTTGACTTGTCCAAGTGCTTATTTTGTAAGCCTACCCATGTAGCCATTTTTGGTTGCAGATTTTTAAAGTAGTAACAAGTCGCAGCAGTGTCGTCACTAATACGACACATTGCGACTGTGTAGGGGTTTGCTTTTATGTGTCGAAACAGTTCAGTAACAATGTGACGGAAACTAGTTTCAGTAATTTTGTTTAGTCGCTGTGTCGTAACTTTTCAGTTTCATTTGTGTCCACACATTTTAGTAACAAGTGTTCAAACTGGATGGTAACATGTGTAGTAACGTTACGTCAATGTTTAAGAATACTATAACAGTATCTGTTATATATATGAACATCATCCATATCCAGTTATTCCCAAACTGTCTCCCTCTGTACCATAGTGTAGGCTGTAACCAAAACAATCAATCTCCCTTAAAATTGGTAGGTATGATTAATTATATTTTGTTACAAAGCAATGTACGTCGTAGCCAAAAAACCAAAGTACTGACCGAGTACCAAGAAATTGCAAAAGATGGCTTAACTTGTCAAAAAATTCAATTCAAATGTCTACCGCCAGTAATTTAAACGAGTGCATGCAAGTTACGATTTCAAAAAGCTGCAATTTTGGAAAAATGGTGACCGGTAAGTGTAACAACAACTTTATATACTTTATATAATTATGAGTAAATGCATGGTAAATCTGAGTTTTTTTTTAATTTGTGTTTGTTGATCGTCGCCTACTTTGACCGATAGGGGGTAATTAGATACTAAAACTTTGTTTCTTTTTTTGAGTTTTTACATGTTCCAGGAGGACTCTAAGCTGACTCTGGCTGATAATGACATTGACCTCGCGCTTCAGGATGGCACAGACAGTGAAGACGGTTTGGATTTCGACGACGATAGCCTGGAGGACCCTGAGTTTATACGACGATAATGGTCTGATTGCTCGATGTTGGCTACAAACAACAAACCCTATTTTCTAAAATATGTTCAGAAAAACGAAAAATCAAAACTTACGTGATTTTGTTTTATTTTTTTCAACCTGAATTCAAAAAATTAGACAAATCGAAATGATAGAGGGTTTTGTGCCAGTTTTTTATTTAATTATCATGGCTGGCTGCATTCATCTCGTCTCAAGAGCTCCAAATCAATATTCTTCTTCGTTCGTGGCCAAAATAGGGTGCTGTCTCTAACCCAAGTATGGGTTCCAGTGATATTAACTGCGATGACCCTTCTTTCGTTAAAACTTCGTTAAAATTTCTTTCATTAATTAATTGAATATGGCATTTTCTGGGTATAACTTTGAGAAACACTAAACAAAAAACATGAGAAACCATTTTAAAAATCCAGTATCTTTGTGACGAATATACGTAACATGTCGACACATTGCCGTAACATTGTGACTAGTTGAGACAAGAATATTTTTACTTAAATATTGATTGATATTTCGTCACTTCATTCTTCAGATATAATTAACCAGGTAGTACTTTAAACCTACTAGGCAGTCGCACGATTTTAAAAGTAAATCGATTTACTCGATTTCATGTTTTTTTTTTTTTGAGGGTAGCTATGCATTAGCTGGCTTTGTCCGCAAGGCGATGTCTTCATTCTTTTTTCGTGCGAGGCAGCGTACGGACGTAACAGCTCCCTCTTGTAAAATAAATTTATTCCTCATGCCGAAGAGAAGTTTCGACATGATTAAATGTTATAATAATAAAATTAAGAGAAGGAGAATAAAAAACGCCGACGAGTAATAGTGTATTCGTCAGATTCGGAGTTAAGTGAACAAGGTAAGCAAAGTGCTATTATCTTTTCAAGTGTTGTTGCAAAATGTTCGTAAAGCAAGCAGGTAGATTTTACCTCTGGTAGGTAACTACCTACTTAAGCCTGTCAGATTGACCCTGGGGTCAAGACAATGGCTGTTCTATGCTGGAGGTTAACCGAGGGTTATCACAAAGCAAACAATAGAACTAAAACTTGCAAACTTTTACGAAATGCAAACTTTTGCGAAACGTACATAAAGCAAGAAGGTAGATTTTACCTCTGGTAGGTAACTACCTACTTAAGCCTGTCGGATTGACCCTGGGGTCAAGACAATGGCTGTTCTATGCTGGAGGTTAACCGAGGGTTATCACAAAGCAAACAATAGAACTAAAACTTGCAAACTTTTACGAAATGCAAACTTTTGCGAAACGTACATAAAGCAAGAAGGTAGATTTTACCTCTGGTAGGTAACTACCTACTTATGCCTGGGGGTTTGACCCTGAGGTCAAAACGATGGCTGTTCTATGCTAGAGGTTAACCGAGGGTTATCACAAAGCAAACAATAGAACTAAAACTTGCAAACTTTTACGAAATGCTAACTTTTGCGAAATGTACGTAAAGCAAGAAGGTAGATTTTACCTCTGGTGGGTAACTACCTACTTAGGCCTGGAGATTGACTGTGGGTCAAAACGATGGCTGTTCTAAGGGTTATCACTACTTATCACAAAGCAAATAATAGAACTAAAACTTGCAAACTTTTATTTTCGCTAATTCGAACAACGATGACTGTTCTATGCTTAGAGGTTAACCGAGGGCTATCACAAAGCAAAATAATAGAATAAAAACTTGCTAACATTTATTTTCGCTAATTCAACAACGATGACTGTTCTATACTTAGAGGTTAACCGTGGGTTTTCACAAAGCAAATATTGGAACTATTACATAACCAATTATGCTTGCTTGCATTTATTTTCACAAATTAGAACCTCAATGGTTGTTAGAGGTTAACTGTGGGTTTCCCAAAGCGCTTTATTAGAACAATTACACTACCACGTATGGTACTGACTTACATTTAGGTTCGCAAATTAGAACCACCACGGCTGCTATATGCTAGAAGTCAATCATAGATCTTCACAAAAATTACAATAATTACACTATGTTGGGACCACGTTTGATGCTTTACCTGCTGACATTTATACTCTCAAATTATAACCTGCTATGCTAAAAGTTATCCGTGGGTTTTCGCAAAGCGAAATATTATAAAAATTAAAACTAAGTCTGGTAGTTGCGTATTTTTGCAAATTAGAACCTTGACGTTAACGGAAAGTTAACACGCGCTTTCTTATTGAATAAATGGTAACCGTGGGTTATCACAGTACCATTAAATCAAATATTTATATAATAAGATTCAATATAGATCACTCTTGTTAAGTAGGTCATTAGGTTCGCCTGGTGGTTGTCTGTCGAACAACACATGGCAATTCTATTAAGCATTAAGTGCACTTTTTACGCTCGTACGAGGTAAATTATAACTAATTCTTAAAACTCTCGATGGGTTTCAAAGAGACATTGCCAAGCATGATGGATAAGTATTGGTGTATATTATATGTTTTGGTTTACTTTGCCCGTTTTTTGTCTTGCAATTCAGAAAACTGCGCTTCTTACAAGCACTCAATTTAAAACGTAAAATTGCTGCTACAATATCTGATGCCACTAGGACAGAGGATAAGAGAGTCGACTCAGCTCAGCAGCAGTTAGACTAAGGCACCACTGCAATTAACAGGGGCTTCTCGGTACTTATTGAAGTTATTATAAAATTCTTATACATAAGTTATAAAATTGTCAAGGGAAACTTATTAACTCCCGGTCTGGATCGTGATGAAATCTTATCCAGAATGAAGACCACGATGTAATTATTTGGTCAGAAGCTCTCACTAAGACTAGTTTAAAGATTAAAAGGCTATAAAAATTACTATAGTTACTGATATTAAAAAATAAATAACCGCATCCGCAAAGGCACCAGTAGTGGCGTCAGTCCATCCGACGACCAGTCGCCCCCGGGTGGGGAACAGAACAGCCCTCCTTATACATATACGTCGTTACACATGAACTATGGGGGGGGAGGTAACCCCGCAGGTTACAGGGGGCCTCAGGCAGGAGCGAGGCCGACAGCTCAGACTTTAAACTAGAGCAAGCCACGTGCTCCGGCACCGCAATTATAAAATTGGGTACACCCTGAGCATAACCTATATTTTTATAATTGTCGTTCCATTATAAAACTGATTGGATTTAAGTTATTCTATGAAGTTAACTAGTAGAGTTAGAGTTAGTTAGTCGAAAAGTTAACTATCTATTTATACTGTACAATAGAAAAGGGTACTTAGTCATCTTTCTTGCGATGATGAACCTGAAATGCTAACAGCGATTAATAATTTAATAGAATTAGATACATAGGGGATATTTTAGTTTGCGGTCGCTCTCAAGGAGTCTTTATTTTCACTAACTGTGACCACTTATTCTAAAGTTCATAAACCTTTTATGTTGAATTTAATAACTCTCATTAAATTCATTCATTTTAAGATGACGGATCATAGGATCGTGCCTAAACTGATTCCTAAACACGGATCCCTAGCTGCAATAAACCTTCATTCATTCATTAATTCCTTAAAGAGGCTTATTTGCTTCTACCTGTAAATAAAGCTATTAGAAAATACTAACGCTTTATATTTATCTCAGTGACATTTTATGTATCGGAAACATACAATTATTACCACCAGAATGTAGTAAACATAGTTGAACTATTACCTATCTCTAAGTTACATAGTGATAAAAATATATATATATATATTTTGCCATAGAAGTCTTTATAGAAGCTTCTTGATTTTGTATGAGCTCCTTACTACATTACAAATGGTTTTAAATTGTTACGCTAGTGCATCGTAGCTAGCGAAGAATCACGCTAAATTAATATCGACACATATCTACCTATACCTAATATAGAGTGAGGACTATTCCATTGAGTTTTCCAATAGCTCAACCATTTTGCTTTCCGCACCTATACGAAATGTTCGACTATACAGCGAAATCCAGATACTTCGGCGATAGACGCGTTAACGATTAGATAGCAGAAAAGCGACTTCTATGCATTCCCGCATATTCTGTTGTCCTAAAGTGCTTAAGAAATTTAAGCAATGAAGCAACTGGAATTGGACAGGTTCCTGGTTTCCTAAAGACGGTATTAGATTTTGAAATACTATATTAGAATAATTTACATTATAAAAAATATCATTTTCAATCCCACTAAATATCATAACAAAGAAGTCCTACCTTGGGAACCGCGAAGCTCAGGACTACTTTTAAACAGCAAACTATCCCACCTCTAGCAAGTCTAGTCTAAAACTTAATGTTATCCACCGTCTTTAGTAGTATCAACGTACCACCCACAGTGGGTGGTAGCAAATTTGGGAGTTTATTGTTTCTAAACTGACGTAATCAGAACACATTATTGTAAATACCTATGAATATTTAAAATATTATTGCTGGTGACTTATTGACTTCTCAACCAGCGGATGTACCTACTCACTTTCAAAATATAACAGTTCAGCAGAGGTACTCTAATCAACCTTTTATTTGCAACGGTCAGCACTATCATTGCTTTTGGGTGGTAACATTAGACGTATGCTAAACGGCATTTACATACAAACAAAACCCCTCTATTCCAAAACATTTTTTAACTTGGGGTTCTCGGTTAGTGCTTCACTTTGCTGGTCATTACATCGGTCATTACGACAGTAATACCTGCATAAGGGGCTCAAGCGCTTTAGCTTATAAAGTGTCAAACAAAAATATACCTAAATGGTAACAAATCCAATTTTCTGATCTTTTAAAAACTCCTACTGCTGGTGAACCAGACCTTGATCCTGCAATTTATCAAAGAAAATTCAAAGCTTTATCCGGCTGCTGCGCTGGATTAATGATTAATGACATCAAGCTTGAGTCCTGCTGATGTAAAGTGGAGAATGGAGTTGACATGACCATATATAGCGCTAGACACGCATTAGCGGCGGCTTCCGTTGAGGTCTCGTTTGACTTTTTCCAGAAAACGGTCGGATGGCATGGATCCTCACAAAACTTTGTTAGGATTTACAATCACCCTATGAGAAGGGATTTTTCCGTAAACCAAAATCTTTTATTAATGAAAAATAGCGAATTACTTTTGTACCTACTTATTTGATTATAAGTATTAGGTAACGATAAAAACAAATAGAAAATAACATAACTTACATTGTAAAATGTTTGAGGATGTCTTTCTGCAGTAGGTACCTATAGTTAGTAAAAATACTAACAAACTACCTACTAATTTTGGGTAAAGCTTGTATTATAATTCTAAATTTAAATTTTATTTTGATTTTATAAAAGCATATTTGATTGCAAATGATGCATACTCTAAACATCTACCTGGTTAATTATATCTGAAGAATGAAGTGACGAAATGTCAATAGGTGATCAATTGAACTTGCAAAGTGAAGTTCGATCACTATTATATGAGTCACTTCATTCGAAGATATAAAATCACCCACCCATAGTAGGTATGATTCTACCCACCCAATAAATTTTAAATTTTCTCTGAAGAAATGAAGACATCGCCTTGCGGACAAAGCCAGCTAATGCATAGCTACCCTCAAAAAAAAAAAAACATGAAATCGAGTAAATCGATTTACTTTTAAAATCGTGCGACTGCCTAGTAGGTTTAAAGTACTACCTGGTTAATTATATCTTCGAATGAAGTGACTCATATAATAGTGATCGAACTTCACTTTGCAAGTTCAATTGATCACCTATTTTATATCAAATCTATGACTAAATCTTGCTAAAATAGTTTAATATTAGTACTTATTAAAATTTGCTATTGTATTCAAATAGGAACTTTTGAGCACTCTAGGAGTAATATTTTGTTATATAAAAACAATACTTACGTTTCGATACAATGCTGCAATGGTAAAAGTAAAGTTGAAAGGTGGCGCGTTGTTAAAATTCCACGTATTTCGTGAAACTGCACGGTATATTTTTTTTCCCACTACCTATCACTTTAGCTAACGTACTTTATCACAACAGACCTCACTCACTCTGAGGTTTTGGTTTTCTGAGGACTATGGCATTAATTAGATTGCCATTTTATTTGACTTCACCGCACAGCACAGCAGCAATCGAAATGAGCGAATGAATGATTTGTACGAATGTCAGTTCAATTTCAGTAACAACCGGTAACAAAGTTACGACACGACGACGTAAATTCAAAACCAAATGTTCCTGTGTCGAGTCTTCCCCATTTTTAGTTGCAGCGACTGAAACAACACGGAACCGCAACGAGATTATGTTACCAGAATTAAATAGTGTCGACGCTAAGTGTCGACTTGGTTACGTAATGTTTACCCCTATAGCCAAAAATGGCTATACGGGTAAAGAAATAAAGATATTGATTTCTGATTATTACGGACTTGTCTTCAATATAATTTAATATTTAGTACCGGACAATTCATTTTAAATCTTTATTAACAACGAAAATTACAAGCAAGGAATAGAAAAATTACAACTATTTAGTATTTACAATTGAAACCATTGAGCTAACTGCAGACGGTCGCAAACAGTCTAAAGGTAGCTCAATTGATCCATGTCAATACCAGTCGGAAGCGTCCCCAAGACACTGGCTGCATTACCACGCTGTATGGCAATGCTGATGCGCTGAGCCAGATACTCACCAGCTCTCGGGTCACCCAATTCATACAGCATCATCTAATTAAGCCGGTTTGCTTAGTAAGCTTGTTTTAGGCGTACTGAATAACTCATATACGAAAAAAATACCCAGAAATCCCGGTATTAATATCCGTAGACTTACTAATATTTGTCCCGAAGCGAGAATTGAAACCACTTCCTGTGTCGCGGGCAGACTTTTAACCACTACGCTACAGAGTACTATAATAAAAATGTAATTTTTTGACCTATTTTCAAGACATTTGTAGATCAAGTAAATACTGCGAATGTACACATAGTAGACAGGCAGATTCTGTATTTTATTGTATTTCTTATGAAGTGAAACTTCGATACGAAATTGGCTGAAATTCAAATTCACATTACGCGACGATGCCATGTAAAACACTACGTCTAGTTGACGTTCACGTTATATGTATTTAGGCTTTGAACTTTTGAATTCGTCTTTCAAAGCTTGTTGCAAAATACCACAATTACCCAAACTTTGTTCCAATTTAATGTTTCTACAATTTTCTTAGATAGAAACGAGATTGACTGCCCTCCAGTGCTTCACTCTAAAAGAACTTAATTTTTTACTGTTGTCCTGTACTTGGAACTTAACGGTCCATCTCACATTTCCCGGCCCTGACATAAACTGCACGAACATCAAGCTGTGTATCCTTTCTTCGAACTATCAACTTTGCTCCTGAACAATAGAACACAATTTACCTTTTCTGTTTGAATTATTTGAGCGGTCGAACTTGTACATTTGGGATTAAGACAGTAGAGTTAAGGAATATGGTTGGTATTCGACAAACTAGCTGATTCTTCCAGCGGCGATATAGAAACCAGAAATCATAACTGATAACAAAATAAGTATTTAGATAAGTAAACGCCTCTAGCTAGATAAATCACCTGTAGAAGGATTATTGAGAGTTATTTAGAACCAAAAATAAATAAATAAATAACACTGGATAATTCATTCACACAGCATCACCTAGCCCCAAGCTAAGCGGAGCATGTATGACTACTAGATAACTGGTAAATTTAATACATTACCCATACTACCATAGATAAATATTTTTATTATTATGAAGAGAAGAAAACAAGAACCCCTCAGCAAATATCTGCATAACGTACAAATCTGTCTTGAGGCGGAAATAAAACCCACAACCTGCTGAGTCGTAGGCGGAGCTTCACGCACTGCGCTACAGCGGTCGTAAAAACGCGTACTGCCCGGATCTCCCAAACAAAACAACCATAAACTGAACACCCAGTAAACCAACAAAAACGATTGTCCCAAACGATAGTAAACAAGATGAGAATAACAAAAGTTCGATAGAAGTTGCAGAGTTACGTTACAACCCAACTTATCCCATTACGTTACTTGTCTCCTTTATTACGCTCAAACAATAATGTTCATGTCATGTGAGCCTTCAATCTTACAGTAATGAGGTGAAACTTTAGCTGTCCTTCCCATGAAATCAGCTACAAAGTTTCTATAGCTATCCATAATTGTAAATAAGTTAATTAGTATATCAATATCTTTATTACAAAATATGCACTTATACATGTCAAATTTTAAACTAAAGGTAAGTACATAATTATCAAAGCTGAAAAGATGACTCAATATTTATTATATAAAGTAACTAGTACCTTACTGACAGACAACCACGAAAACACACGAAACTGCTGGTATTTGGAGACTTGAAATTTGAGCCTTGCCGTCTACTTTAAATAAATAAAGGAAAAGCTTTAAATTTACAAGTTTTTCATCTAAATGCATTTATTTGATTTATACGTGGGGGAAGACACTATTTTATTTGGTCTTTGCAGATTTACTACGAAGACTTATAAAGGCCAGTAAATCAGATTTATCTAATCCCTATCAAAAGTAATTAACTCTCTTCATTTAGGCTGGGCATCAAACAACGTCTAATATCTCCAGGACTTGCGCTGTAATTAATCTTATGCCTACATGTGACGTTCAAATAATTAATTAAACGCGTTTTGATCTTGTTTAATATTCTAGTAGATAACTCCTAGCAGGTATAAACCTACCATCATCTAATCATACTCGTTTCTTTGCTTTGACATGAAATCAAACTTTAAAAGTCACAGAAGCCGTGGCCGGGCTGGAGCGTGCGAGTTGTATCCTATTGAATAATATGAAAAACCACACATAGACCGGAGGCGGTGCGGGTTCCATTAGTGTTTTATTGAATAAGGAGGATAAGTCTCTTAAAACTCCATAAACTATTTAAACGTCAATAGATAAAAAAAAATATAATTCCGGACAGTCGCCTGATATACTTAATACAATACTTTTAGGAACCAGAAGCGGATTTTATTAAAAAACGAATTTACAAAGAAACCCAAATGATTTATTAAACAATCAAGTAATTAAATCACATGGAAAATAGTCAGTAGAGCACAAAATAACGTCCGCACAGTGCGAAAGGCAGGAGCAAAGAGAGCGCGCCGTCGCCCGCACGTTGTATTTATGCAGCTTGTTGCTTGCGTCATTAGCGAGGCGGTTTCCATCTTACACGGCTTCTCCTGATACCCTGGAGTCCCGTCCAGGTTCCTCTTCATCGTCTAATGTTGGCAGAGATCTTAAGCGTGGTCCGGGTTCATCGGTGTCAAAAAGCGGCACGGGTCTAGGTAGGACATGATCCGGAGCCACTGCTATCATCGTCTCTTGGAGGTTCTGGTTGGTCTGTCTCAAACTCTGGCTGCATCACTTAGGCAATCAAGATCATCGGCAGTATCTGCAAGTGATTGTCGGATTACAAAAGTGATATTGGGTACCAAACTGATCCCAGCAAAGTTAGATGTGTTAGGTAATGTTAGGATTCATGTTTGTACTGATGATTTGTCATGAGCTCATTAATTTATGATCCTCAAGGAACACAAACTAATAAGCACTGATTAAACATAAGGATAGGGTCGACCCAAACATGCATAAAGAGGGAATAGACAACACTGAGTTACCACATGGTAAGTAAATACCACTCAGTTACACTTCGGCACAGATTCTCGCAATAGAGTGATCTAGTAAGGTACCGAAGAGGGTTTTGCTTTGACTGTATCTGCCACAGGTACACATCATGGCTACAGTGGCTACGGGCGGCGGCGAAAGCAAGACTGCGACCGCATAGTCATGGGTATAGATATCGACCGATGATGGCTACGGATAGCGGCGAGAACAAGGATGCTATCGCGTAGACTTCAACCAACACCACACGGTGGCTACGGATAGCGGCGAGAACAAGGATGCTATCGCGTAGACTTCAACCAGCACCACACGGTGGCTACGGATAGCGGCGAGAACAAGGATGCTATCGCGTAGACTTCAACCAGCACCCCACAGTGGCTACGGATAGCGGCGAGAACAAGGATGCTATCGCGTAGACTTCAACCAGCATCACACGGTGGCTACGGATAGCGGCGAGAACAAGGATGCTATCGCGTAGACTTCAACCAACACCACACGGTGGCTACGGATAGCGGCGAGAACAAGGATGCTATCACGTAGACTTCAACCAGCACTACACGGAGGCTACGGATAGCGGCGAGAACAAGGATGCTATCGCGTAGACTTCAACCAGCACCCCACGGTGGCTACGGATAGCGGCGAGAACAAGGATGCTATCGCGTAGACTTCAACCAGCACCCCACGGTGGCTACGGATAGCGGCGAGAACAAGGATGCTATCGCGTAGACTTCAACCAACACCACACGGTGGCTACGGATAGCGGCGAGAACAAGGATGCTATCGCGTAGACTTCAACCAGCACCCCACGGTGGCTACGGATAGCGGCGAGAACAAGGATGCTATCGCGTAGACTTCAACCAACACCACACGGTGGCTACGGATAGCGGCGAGAACAAGAATGCTATCGCGTAGACTTCAACCAGCACCCCACGGTGGCTACGGATAGCGGCGAGAACAAGGATGCTATCGCGTAGACTTCAACCAGCACCCCACGGTGGCTACGGATAGCGGCGAGAACAAGGATGCTATCGCGTAGACTTCAACCAGCACCCCACGGTGGCTACGGATAGCGGCGAGAACAAGGATGCTATCGCGTAGACTTCAACCAGCACCCCACGGTGGCTACGGATAGCGGCGAGAACAAGGATGCTATCGCGTAGACTTCAACCAGCACCACACGGTGGCTACGGATAGCGGCGAGAACAAGGATACTATCGCGTAGACTTCAACAGGCACCACACGGAGGCTACGGATAGCGGCTAGAACAAGGATGCTATCGCGTAGACTTACAAATCCTCCATAGTACCAACAGACAAAGCAGGAAAGTTATGTACACGACGCTTTGAACCCACCTTCAAAGAAAGCGGCACAAGTCACAGGGGTCCACTCACCCCTCCAGGGTACCATGAACTGGGCGGCAGCATAGGTAGTCTTTCCATACGACCCAGCAACCAATCTAATTTTGTAATGACCGTTACTAAGTACCCTACTGATACGGTAAGATACACGCATCCCAGCATTCATCTTTCCTTTAGATTGGGAAAACTAGATAACAAATACCATGACATTCTCATGAAATACTCATGGAGCGTGCCTCTCCTGAACTGAAGCATCCTGCTGAGCCTGATTCCTTGTCAACCGTTCGGCTGTCCTTTGTCTGAGTATCTCTCACCCGGACTCGTGGTTATCAGTCTCAGAGTTAAGATTAACATCTCTTACCAGTGCACGTACAGACGGTGTAGCACTCTCGTGGTCAATCAAGATATTGAGGGCTGAAGCCTGAGTAGTCTTCTGTCTTGTGAGGTTAGTATAGCTGTACGTGATATGTTCATCGTCTCATTAGCTTTTACGGTGATGAACTACGATTCGGAACATATTAGGATCGTGGGTACGCAGCGGCGTAAGTACGTAGAGTACACTTACCTTGGGCAGATTGTGCAGCTTGGTAAAAACTATTTTGAGGAGACCAAGAGGATCATCCGGCTGGGCTGTGCAGTGTTTGGAAAAATACGTCGAGTTTTCTCGTCATCCATACCGCTATGTTTGAAAACGAAAGTTTTCAATCAGTGCGTCCTACCCGTACCTACGGAGTTGAGACGTAGACGCTCACGGTCCACCAGTTCAAAGTCGCTCAGCAAGCTATGGATAGAGCTATGCTCGGAGTTTCTCTGTCGGATGTAGAAACAAAGTTATCGGAATAGCTTAAAGAATTAACAAGCTGAGGTGGCAATGGGCCGGCGGCCATATCTCGAGAAGAACCTACAACCGTCGGGGTAGAAGTGTTCTTGAGTGGAGACCGCGACTTGGTAAACGTAGTGTAGGACGCCCTCCGCCAGGTGGGATGAGAATCTGCGAACGACTGCTGGCAGATGCTGGATGCGATAAGCTGAAAACAGGGTGCTATGGCGCTCATTAGGGGAAGCCTATGTCCAGCAGTGGACTAGTATAGGCCGATGATGATATGTACGTAGCGCTCTATCGATGCACTACTAGCGTTCCACTATCTGATATAACTGATTTGCCCGAGATGATCATTATAGTCGTCAATTAACGGTAGTGGGTCTCGATCCTTGTCTGTGATCCGATTGAGGGACTGTAAATGCGGTCGGACCAATCCTTCTTCTTTACTAAAAGAATAGGACTATAGGAGGGTGATTCTGACTCGCGAATACCTTTAAAATGGAAAATAGTTCCTGAACAACCATACACGTAGTACCTTTACCTTCTCATCATATGACATTTTATACGGCAGGTAATATATCGGGTTGTCATTGTTTACCCGACTATGCATCGTGCCCGTGGTGACGGTGGAAGTAGCTGTTTCTGTAATCATAAAGTCAGCGTCCTATTCCATGATACCTTTCAGCTCTTTCAAGTCACCGACGACGTCTTCATATAAGGCTGCTCACTCGCATTCGCAGCGAACACGATCGTAGGCTAAGGGTCGTGCATAATGCGCAGAGTATCTTTTGTTCGAACGTTACACATTCACGATCGCGAGCACATCTGTACCTATGAAGGTAGGAGCTGTGTACCTACATGCATTCATTAGGCACTACTACTTAGTAAGTCTGCCTCTTAGGTTACCTATGTCTTGCCACTCGACGATAATAGTGACGTAACTATCTACCGCAGAGTCTATGGAATTACCGATGCCTTTTAAAGATAAGATAAGTGATAAGTGATCACAATAGATGACGAAACAAAGAGAACATCTATAGCGTCATCTATGAGGATATCTACAGTTTACCTTCTACTCCTGCCACAATATCCATCGGGTAGAAACAGGAACTAACAACAAAAGTAACAAACTAAAAACATTACTCTTGTTACGTTGGTCGGCGCGCTGATTCGTGAGGCATTTACCGATAGTGTGGCCTACCTTTAATAAGCGCATGTAATCCCCGCCGGGGCTACATTTGTTGGTTAAGAACAATCTGGGCTACCTGCACTGGATTTTGATACCTTGGGGCAGTTGGCTTTCTGGCGTCCCGTCTCGCCACAAGAAAAACACTTACCGTTCTGTCATGTATAAGGTATAGACGGAAGCTTATTACCGGCGGCCTTATTGCCATTATTGTGTCCTGCTGGACGACGTGCCGTACCTGTGTCCTTGACCGGCGACTAATGCGAATGGCATTAGTCGTGGGTGCTTTAACGCCTGTCCTTGATACCGCGCAAAACTATGACGGTAATAAGTTCATCACTAAGCCCCTTTACGATTCTTTTTCGCAACAAAATTTGATGAGGGTATTCCGCGTACGTGCGGAACTTGCTTGAATCGGTTGACAACACATCGTAAAAGATATTGGCTACGTCGATCTTTTTATGCACAGAAACCTAGTCACTTGTCACACAACTTGACCATAATCGATCGGCAGTAGCTAACCCACATGTCTCACAATGATTTCGCGTCACCTTTCAAGCAATTTCCGATACGAGACAAACATTCGTAATCATCCCAATATATGATGAGCTTAGCCCTGTCTACCTCATCAAACCAGACATTCATGTTATGTATCCTGGGATCGAAACTTTATACGTAATAGCTACAACTACTTACTGATTCAAGCGACTGGAAAGCTTCCACTTTCTGCTCAGTACCATTGCAAAACGACGTGGCAGCTTAGCCTTCAGGCCGCGGCGGCGGCTGTGCTCTGCACTGCTCCTCTAAAGCCTGTATATGGGACAACATGGTGTTCCTAGATTGACAACCACGCCTATCGCGACGGCGACTGCGAGTCCGGTAGGTACGACGGTGATGACGATCGCAACTTTCACGGTTACGGCGGCTGCGACTCCGATAGCTGCTGCGACGGCAGCGGTAACGATCAGAACTGTCCCAGCTACGGCGGCGCCTGCGGTCACGCCTCTCTGCCTTACCATCGCTTCAACTGGCGTCACGACCATGTGACTGATTCACGTCGTGACCTACTGCAACAGAACTAGAGATTGGGCACTATCTGCTGTGACGCGGCGTACGCGCTCGCGACAGGCTGCGTGAACGGCGTCCTCGTGATTCTCTGCGAGAAGAGCGGCGTGCTCGTGGACTTCGTGAACGCTGCTCACATGAACAACACCGAGAAGGCCTGTCCATTCCACACAGGACACGCTGGACAAATTCGAGTTAGACACACAAAGAATTCACAGAGGAAATCCAACTTAACAACACGTGGACAAAGTGAGGTTATGTAAAGGGCACTTTGCGGACGTTATCTTTTTAATAAATAAATGACCGAAAACCATTTAGTTTAGTGGGAAAATGAGCCTTTATCCCACTTCTGATTTTAGGAACCAGAAGCGGATTTTATTAAAAAACGAATTTACAAAGAAACCCAAATGATTTATTAAACAATCAAGTAATTAAATCACATGGAAAATAGTCAGTAGAGCACAAAATAACGTCCGCACAGTGCGAAAGGCAGGAGCAAAGAGAGCGCGCCGTCGCCCGCACGTTGTATTTATGCAGCTTGTTGCTTGCGTCATTAGCGAGGCGGTTTCCATCTTACAATACATATTTTTTATTATACATAGAAAACACCCAGACCAACGGAACAAATTTCTGCAGATCGTACACAAATTTATTCCGAGGCGGGAATCGAACCCGCAACCTTCTGCGTCGCAGGCGGACCTTCGCCCACCGCGCCACATCGGTCGTCAAAGATAGTGTTTCAATCACGCGTACTGTTAAAATTTTATATGAAATGAACCCCAAAAGTGGTTTAAAATTGGTTTTCGCATAATATAACCCATTTTATAAACACATAATTCTTTTCCTCGTTTCAGTGGACCCCCTCAATTTCCATGCTACGCGAGCATGCTACGAGAACCGCTGACGTAGCAGGGCCTACGGCGTAGCCGGGGGCTACGGCGTACCGCGTCGGTTGTGGCGTACAGATAACGATACGCTACGGCACAATATATCTGGGTAGAATTATAACGTGAAATTATAAGTGTACGTAATGTTGGTTAACTTTTTAGGGATTCCAAAATGTTTTTATAAAAGACTTTTATAATAAAATACCTCGTTCTACGTAACAGAGATAAAAAGTGTTTTTTATTTACTTTTATTAACACAGTGTACACCAATTACATTAATTAGCGGACATACATATAAATTTTATAGATACACAACTGTGATTTCAATATTTATTACACAATTCGACTTACTAGTAACACTATAATAGAAAATAAACAGCAATGCAGCCAGTGTATTGGGACGCTTCCGACTGGTATTGACATGGATCAATTGAGCTACCTTTAGACTGTTTGCAACCGTCTGCAGTTAAGTCAATAGTTTCAATTGTATATACTAGGAGTATTTTTTTATATTCCTTGATTGTAATTTTCGTTGTTAATAAAAACTTACATGACGTATTTGAAAAGAAAATAAACAGTTCTAAATTAAATAGGTTTGTATATGTACACAGACACACTTTCAATGAAAATAAAGAGGTGGTGAATGTTTTGCAGGGTGTTTTTAACTTATTTGGTGATGAAAGGACAGCCACACTCTGAGGGACTTCTTCATCGTGAACGCAGTTCCTGTGTAT
This sequence comes from Eupithecia centaureata, assembly GCA_944547425.1. NCBI lineage: Eukaryota > Metazoa > Arthropoda > Insecta > Lepidoptera > Geometridae > Eupithecia > Eupithecia centaureata. The sequence continues at coordinate 19,403 of OX155692.1, forward strand.
TCTTCCAACACTTGACTTGACGACCGATGTGGCGCGGAAGGCGAAGGTCCGCCTGCGACCCAGGAGGTTACGGGTTCGATTCCCGCCTCGGAACAAATTTGTGTACAATCTGCAGAAATGTGTTCCGTTGGTCTGGGTGTTTAATATGTATAATAAAAAATATCTATTTAGGTAATATATTGTATTAAGTATATCAGTCATCTAGTACCCATTACAAAAGCTCTGCTTAGCTTGGGGCTAGATGATGTTGTGTGGACTGTCCGGAATTATTTATTATAAATTTTATTTACTTACTAGGCTCGTAGTTAACCCGCTAAGTCATAATGAATTCGTCAAACTACAAAAGTTTTAGGTAAATAAATACCAAAATAATAATAATAAATAATGCTGGACAATCCACACAGCGTCATCTAGCCCCAAGCTAAGCAGAGCTTGTATTATTATGGGGACAAATATACTTAATGCAATACATAGGTAGATATTCTTTGTCATACATACATATGAACACCTACTCTCTTATTATTTGGTTTTTCCATAATTCCATTTTCCATTCATGAAATATTCACATTGTGAATAACTCCATTGCACTCCACAAAGGCAACATTTCATTTAATATTGTACAAAATAATACGACAAATAGGCCCTGATGGATAACGAATCGAAAATTTTGTTGTAAATTGGAATGGATATCATATTTCCAACAAAAACCTCAATCCATTTCAGTACTTGCTACAGTATGTCGAAAGGCTTAATTTAGCGTGAAACTGTACGATACGAGTCGAATTGAATATTCGCTGGAAACTGAATTTCATTCCTGCCTGAGTCACTTTGTAGTACCACCAACATGACAGAAATAATCATATTTGAGCCCATCATTTATTTATTACTTTGGTTTGTGAATCTGTGATGTCGAATCAAATCATTTAAAAACGAAAATTACAATGAAGGAATATAAAAAATTATAACTAGTATTTACAATTGAAACCATTGAGCTAACTGCAGACAGTTGCAAACAGTCTAAAGGTAGCTCAATTGATCCATGTCAATACAAGTCGGAAGCGACCCCAAGACACTGGCTGAATTACCACGCTGTATGGCAATGCTGATGCGCTGAGCCAGATACTCACCAGCTCTCGGGTCACGCGTCGCATCGACCAGACGCTTAGATATTTTTTAAAAACCCGGAGAGCCTCGGTACCCCACGGACCTAGGGTCTCGACTCCAAGGGGAGCAAATACGTAGGTTCTGTCGAGACCTGCATATTTGCGCCTCTTGAGATCTTCAGCCAGATCTGCCGCCGCACCAGCCCCCTTGGATGTCCTTGGAAGATGGGAAGGTGCAAGTGTTTCGACGCATGTTTTATATATTGTATAAGTAGGTAGGTATTTATTATATATTATTATTACTTATTAATTTATTCTTCATTATAAGGCACACGGATCCATAAGTACAATCCAATGCTCTTATCCATCCATGCATTCGGGTAGAGATTGCTCTTGAGCCATAAGACCACTAACTGTCAAAAACTCTGTTCTACTTTAGAAAAATAAATTAGTATGTGATAAAGAAGTTTCTATATATCTATGTACATCCAAATGATCCATACTAACTAAAAACTTCTATGATCTTCATGCAATTCCACTGTTCAGATAATCGGATTAGTGTGAACGTCGCCACACGAGATCTCACGACTGATTAATCCCGGATCATCCGAGGTGAATTGGTTCTTAGGATCAAAGTGATAAGGGCTATCAATATGGTTAGGTAGGCTGCCGTTAGAAATAAAACTGGAATACTTTACGTAACTTCCGACCAATTGGAGTGATTAAAATCAGCCACCCTTCGCTAGGGACAATAGCAATCAATAGCAAGGGTAGTATAAATTTAATTTTTATATTGTATGAAAAATAAAATAATTTATTTGTGGCATAAGCAAATTATGTTTTGTTTTGTGCCCAGCAGTCACAGGGACAACGTATGTTAGATAAAAACAAAACGAAAGTAAGCGATTAGATTGGAAGCACAGTTTTGTTGCGAATCCCAAAAACAACAATTAGGTTCGTCAGGTCAAACTTTTATAGAACTATTGATTATTTTGAAAAGTCCAGCTTTGATAATAATAAATTGCTAAATACCTTCTTTTTCGTTTTCGCTGATCCTTAGGGATATAGTATATATGACTATAATGTAAATGTAAGGATGATTTAAAATTATGTTTAAGATAAGATTTTTTTGTTGTAAGCAGCTGTATATTTTGTTTAAATATATATAAATAAAAGTAATTTTTGATAAGCCTGAAAAAAAAATCTTATGCCGCTGCTAGACTAAGACTAATTTTAACTATTTTATTAATAACGAGCGTAACTGTTAGTAAGTACAAAGGTGCAGGATTAAAGGTTGAATGGTCACTTAGTTTTATGATTCACTGACCGATTTCAGGGGTGAGTAAGGAATCTCTCTCCTGGACTTGAAACAAGGCATTAAGTTTGATTGCTCTTCAGTCCTGGATTTGTAAACAGGCCGTATAGGCCTCGGCCTAGGGGCGGCGGCGTCCTAGGGGGGCGGCAGCGTTCTAGGGGGGCGGCAGATTTCAGAGGACGGTCACTCGATTGCAGACAATCAAATTGTTTGTCCCCCCCCGGTAGACAGCGGGGGGGGTGCGCAGCTAATAATGAACGGCTCAGTACATGGGGCGGCGGGACAAAGTGGCCTACACTCATGAAAAATATAAATGCTCTTGTGAGATGAGTTGTGGAGGTACCTATGTAGGTACCTATCTATAATGGTACGATATTGATGATGATGGTGATGGAATCCAAGACGATACAATGATGAATCTTTTAGTTAGTTGGTGCGGCTATTTCTTTAGATTTCAGCAGATATCAAAAATACAAATACCAAAATGTACAAAACGTTTATTAAAAATAATGTGTATTAAAATGGAGTTGGAACACTGTCACCTGTGGTAGCTACAATGTAGCTGTGTTACAGGGGAACAGTTTCTTCCCTTATGTACTTGACACCATTAATTATGATAACTTAATTAAATTATCCGTTAATTATATCTATTATTTATCTATTATTATCTTTTATCAGTCTAGAGACTCGTTCATTTGAAAGTACTTTTAAGGGTTCCATACCCAAAGGTTAAAACGGGAGCCTATTATTAAGCGTCTAGTCTCCGTCCGTCTGTCTATCCGTCTGTCATCAGAATTCCATGAAACGTGATAGTTAGGTACACTTGAATTTTTCACAGAAGATATATTTCTGTTAAGCTTTATCGATAAATTATAATATTTAACAGAATTGAATAAATATGTCACTTTAAACCTTTAAAGGTTCTTTTTATAAAAAAAAATTACCTTACATCACATGGTTATCTACTCATGTTCGTAAAGCTCCTTCGTAGGTGTCTATGAAGACATTAATGAATTTCTGCATCAATAAATATTCTGTTCCATAAATATTTTAACATAATAACCAACCCATCGATTTCCGCGAGGCAAAACCGCACGCGTAATTTAATCTGAACGAGTTTTAAAGATGGCGGCTCACAAAATGGCGCTCGGTGGATGGCGCGTCACGCATTAGACTCTAAGGTTGTGTCCCCAGTAAGCAAACGGTGAGCGGCCGACTGAATTTGCGGCGTATCAGTTCAGTACGCACTTCCATATACCTATTTTAAATTGAGTGTTCACAGTTTGCTAGTTTGCGCTCACTGTACGCAGTTTGCACGCAGTTTGCAGCGAGACGTGCGCCGACTGTCTCAGTTAGCGGCCGACTAGCAGGTGCCAATGCTTGCGATACGCACGCAAACTGATCTGAGTTTGTAGCTGTTCGCCACAAATTTGCGGCTCACTCAGTCGGCCGCTCACAGTTTGCCTACTGGGGACACAGCCTAATGACGATGCGGGTAGGCACGTATGTCTGAGTCATCTGTAGGGTTAGTAATTGCACTGAAGTTTTCTGTTTTTCAATGAAATATGCTAGTTGGAAGCAAGCATTCCTGCTCTGTACATAATTGGCAAAAGAGGAATATTCATAGCTTACTTTTCTTGTAGAGATTGAGATGTCTTGACATGCGTTTTACTAAGATAGTAGAGTTCCTAATTAGTACATGAAAACATAGGTAAAAAGGAAAGGTAGATATGTCAAGGGTCTTAAAAAACACTGAACGTTTTGACCCAAAACATCATTTCGTTAATCCTCGAATTCGTTCCAACATGCAAAAACGCGTTTTAAAAGCTTTTGTCAACGTATTTTAATTCAGAGGCCCTCGTTAGTATAGAGTGCCTTAGAGTTCCTTACTACAATAACATAACAAAACGATATCTACAAATCTAACCATTTGGATAATAATGAACTATGATAAGTCGACGACGATCTGGTCCGGACAGTCCACACAGCATCATCTAGCTCCAAGCTAAGCAGAGCTTGTGTTATGGGTACTCGATGACTGACATAGCCTAATAATTAAATTATATAAATTAAATAATATGTATAAAAATTAAATTATATAACATTAAATATATCAGTAATCAAGTACCCATAATACCCATAGTAACTTTGAGTAGCTTTCTTTGGGGCTAGGGTGCTGTGTGTATTATCCAGCAATGTTTATTTACTATAACTTTCGTAGATGAAAAAAAAAAAAAAAAATGAAAAATATTTTATTTACATCTCAATCTTGTACAGTACAACTAACATAACAGTTATATAACAGTACGTATAACATATACTTAACAGCAAAGCTTAAACTAGAGTTTTTTTTACCACGTACGTACATAATTGAGGAGAATGGTTTATTTAATAATAATGATTTATCTAACGATCCGCGCACTAGGCGTAGCCTGTATCGCGTGGATCTGTAAACGATTTCCATGAAAATAAATCCTCAGTTATAGGCGAAGTGAAGTGGGTTTAATTACTTAATTAAATTATATTGTAGAATAGAATATTTAGAGTAAATCTGTAAACTATGAAATAGGTAGGTATAGAGGTATTTCTGTAAGTAAAGGAAAACTAAGATATTTTGACCAGTAAATTTTCAGTTTCTTCATAGGACAGTGTAGCCAACCAGTTTTTCAGTGTAAATTTGGCCTCGTTAATAGTTTGATCTCTCAGATTATCGCTACAGTGTTTTATAACTTTGTTATATACAAGATGCCGAACAAAGATACCAAATCGTCGAGCAAAGTTTGTTGATATGGACGGAAGTGGTATTTTATATACACGGCGGTTTTTCAACTGTTCGTAACCCTTTGATGTTATGACCGACTTGTGTACCAAAAGAAAAGTTTGAAGAATGAAAAGCTGTCTTACAGATAGCACATTACATTCTTTGAAAACGTCAACTGTTGGATAACGACGTGGTTTGTGGAGCATTACTTTAAGGACCGAACGTTGAGCTCTTTCCGTCTTAATAAGAAAGGTTTTACATGCCGATCCCCAGACTGTGATACAATATAAAATTAATGATTGACACAAAGCAGTGTAAACAGATCTGCGGGTGCTGAGCTCCGCTACGTTACGCAGTTGCTTCATGACAAAAATAACTTTTCTTACACGATCGGATAAGGCGTCTATTTGTTTTTTGAATGACAAATTTTCGTCAATGATAACACCAAGGTACTTTATGGATCGTTCTCTAGTTAACTGATCGCAGTTGCAGTTAGTGCTTGGACTGGCGCAGGTATGTATTTTTATTGCTGGTAAATTCGAAGGAGGGGATGATGATTTTGTCTTATGAAAACAGAGGTATTTCGTTTAGTAGATATCTATGTATCTGTACGAAAAATTCATTTGTAAGCAATAGAAGATTTGTGATGGTTCTTCTCACTGATCTGTGATGGAAATGGAGCGCAGCATACCTACTTGGTGTAAAACGGACAGTCTGCCGCATGTCTGAATACATGTGGGCCAAGATATGGTTATCTTGTCCCCGTGGAGCCCCAACAGCGTAAGGCGCAGCGGTAGACTGAGGAAGCAATAGCGTGACGAACTGGACGCCTACGGCGAAGCTTGGGTATAGCTAGCTCAGGACCGAGATGCGTGGAGGAACCAGGGAGAGGCCATTGTCCAACAGTGGGACACACCAGGCTTATTGTAATAAGGAGTAATATAGTGAATGATTTTCAAAATTCTGTATTTGCAAATTTTAAAAATATTTGTAAAAATTACAGTTCAAAGGAAGTGGCTAATACGTCTTAAGCCTTAATTATTTATAAATATGCAGGATTTGGTACCTGAGCTCATTGTTCAAGTGCATTGCATTAAGCGGTTCATTTGTGCTCATTAGAATATTTATTTATTTATATCTGAAAGCTTCTCTTCCACCTTGTACCTAACCGTCGTCAGAGTGAATAAAAATGTATTGCCTTGGTAATTAGCGGCCGACTGATGAGTTGTTATTGTTAGGTCGGATTAGGAGAATAAACTCACCTAAAAGGGACAATCTACATAAATAAAATACATGTGGAAACACCATTGTTAGGTATGATATTGACAAACCTGGCACATGTGGAAACACCATTGTTAGGTATGATATTGACAAACCTGGTCTACTATTCTTCATCTGCGAAAATTCTCGGTACCTACTAAAGAATCCAAGGTATTTATTATCAACATAGGCGGTAAATGATTGAAAACTTCATAAAAAATTGTAATAACAGTAAACAAAAGGGTATCTGTAAGTACCTAATTACTAAAAACAAAAATGCAAACAACGCATACTTGTAATATACAACCCAAAGTGCTGCTAAAAAGGTTCAAATTCGAGAGAAAAACAGACAACTACTAATAATCACCTCATCGCTACATAGTATAAAACAAAGTCACTTTCTCTGTCCCTATGTCCCCATGTCCCAAAGTCCCTATGTACCTATATTTGATTATATTATCTTTTAAACTATACAACGGATTTTGATGCGGTTTTTTTTAATAGATAGAATAGATTCAAGAATGTGAAGGAGTGCGAAGCCGGGGCGGGTCACTAGTATTACAATAAAATTATGAAGTCAACATTTTTTTCAATCTTCTGTGTTTTAAGTGTCGTAAGTATAATATTTTCCATTGAAATCTTCTTGAACCTAAATAAAACTGTACGGTAGGCAACAGCAGCGATACGAAAACTTTGTAACATATACAATAGGTATATAACCCGATAACCCTCTACCAAACCGATGAATTCGCAATTACAGAGTCATGTGCTTTTTGAATCACATTATAAAGGTAATCCCAGCAACTTCCGTCCCATTTTCCGAGACTTTACTTAAAGGTACCTAAATAATTTTAAAAGAAAATAAGTTGGGTACTAAAAACTTTTATATATCAAACAAGAAAAAATATAAATAATTATTATTTATTCATTTTTAGTCACACAGTAATCTTTCATACAAATAATAAGTTGAGTATCTAGGTAGGTACTAATTTCCTTCCAAATTTTAGTTAAAATGTATAGGCTTGTATCAAAACATTACTTGTGTTACTTTAAGCTTAAGAAGAGAGTGGCAATTTCCAGGTAAATATCGCGGTAGGCACTTAGTTCTTCTGCACGCTGAATTGTACTTTATTGCGTCGCAGCAAGAGTTGTTTTTTTAAACAATTGTTTTCGCGAAGTGCAACTTCTGTACCTATCTATTCTGTTTCAAAATGCAAAGAATTAACCTACCAATTTAACCACTCACGCTGTTTGTACGTGTACTCGTCAAATTGCGCTGGCTGAAAACCTGGATAGTATCTGTTTTCATATCTTTGTGCTGTGGGTCCCTTCGTTTCAGTCTTAACTGGGATAAGTCTTATGATTTCGTGGGAATTCGAATAAATCAGATTATTATCTCTATCGAAAGTGAAACCGAGAATCCCTTGTAGACTTAGTATCCTCGTCACTTTGGATACTATTTTATTGATAACGTAGATCCCATCTTCGCTGCAAACGTGGACGAACCCTTTATTATCTGTGGCCATGTTCAGGAACCGAGGCGAGTCCTTCAGCAGCACCGCTCCTTTGCCCTCCAAGATGCCGTACAGCCCAGTGTTGTTGATGAAGAACATGATGTTATCAACGTCGATGACAAGTTGGTGGATCACGTTATCTTTAAGTTGTTCGATAATTTTGATAGTTCCGTTGACGTAAGCGTAGGTGTTGAGGCTTGGGAATTTGATGAAGTATACGTATTGCTTGATGAAGAGCCACCAAATGTCCAGATTCTTGATGTTGAGGCGTCGCAGCGTCTTTTTCCCCGAGTGGTACTTGTAAATGCCATTGCTGCCACCGAAGTAAATCTCACTACTGTTGGTATCGTAAGCTATGGCAAAAGCGTCATTAACGCCCTTCAAAACAGTCATCTCTTTAGTGTCAATTCTGTATACAGCAGCTGTGTATTCTCCTTGGCCAGAGTCGAAGCTGAAGTATAATGTGTTGGTACTGGTGTCGACCGCGAGCTGATTTGGACTGTGTGTCATTGAGACTAGGGTCTCCTTTTCGAAACATTGCTTGTCCGGGTCGTCTCCTGAAACTTCACAGTATTTCCCTCCAAAGTTCTTCGCGAGCGCTGCTACTACCATTAGCGCGTATAGATAGAAAATCATTTTATTATTAGTCGTATCTTCACTTTCGTAACCACTTTGTTTATCAAAACTTTTCTGAGGAAAGTTGACCATATAAATTAAAATTTTCGCGAGTTAATTTATTTTTATAATTTGATTGGCTAGACATAGACGAATGATTCCTAAGTTTGCAATGAACTGATAGGTTCCTCTGTTGAATATACGTGACTGGTGTTTATAAATTGTGTTGGGAAATGGCTATTGTTTTGAAGATCATGTGACCAATCGATATTTTAAAACAAACAATGTTTCTAGTCTATCGTACTGTATGAATGAATAGTTGAAGAATAACTATTCATTCATACAGTACGATACAAAACATAGATATGTTTTGTATTAGACAATAGTTCAAATAACTTCCTCCTTTAGACTATCTATCTAAAGGAGGAAGTTATTTGACAAAGAATATAAAGTAACTAAATACAGAAGATAGATGAATGCGGCGCGGCGGGCGAAGGTTTGCCTGCGAGGTAGGAGATTGCGGGTTCGATTTTCGCCTTGGGAGAAATGTTTGTACGATCTGCTCATATTTGTTCCGAGGTGTTTTCTGGCGCAGTGGGCAAAGAACCGCTGCAACGCAGGAGTTTGAGGGTTCGATTTCCGCCTCGAGACAGTATTTGTACGATCAACAGATATTTGTTTCGGCTGCTCTGGGTTTTGTCTGTGCTTGAAAAAAAAATCGATTTATGTAATATTATTTTATATCAGTCATATGTCATAGTCATGATGATAAATGATTTGTCCAGCATCGTTCTTTTATTTATTTTATTCATTTAGTTATTCTGAGATGTTACCTAAATCGATCTAATTTATACTTACTCAAAAGTTAGCAATAGATTCGTTCTTATATACAATAGAAATAGATATAATACAATAGATTTGTGGTTAAAATTACGAGTGGTCCCACTCGCCCAACGAAATAAACAAGAAAAAACTAATCAGGTAACTGGGACCGCGGTCCCAGTTTTGTAGTGGGCCCAGTCGCCTGTATCCTCGAAAAAAAATCATTTATGTAATATTATTTTATATCAGTCATATGTCATAGTCATGATGATAAATGATTTGTCCAGCATCGTTCTTTTATTTATTTTATTCTTTTAGTTATTCTGAGATGTTACCTAAATCGATCGAATTTATACTTACTGAAAAGTTAGCAGTTAGTTTGCCGTGTGGTGCCGGCTTAGAATAGCACTACCCCAACTCTTCCCGTGGGTGTCGTAAGAGGCGACTAAGGGATATACGGGGGGTGGGCAGCAGCACCCCTCTAGAACAACCCCACCATCAAACTGCGATCCCCAACCCGCATGCCCAGCGTGGGGATTATGGGCATTACCCCTTAATGAAAAACACAGCCAAAAATCGGCCCCTAGTTCCCGGCCGCCTCGCTATTCCTGGCCATGGTAGCGGTCATGGTAACGGCGGGGCAGGGGGTGCTAAGAATCACCGGTATTCAGGCTACCACACGCATACTAAAATGACCCTGGCAACGTTTAACGGACGCACTCTGAGGCTTGACCATCATCTAGCGCAGTTGGAAGTGGAGTTAGAGAACATTAAATGGCATGTTCTCGGGTTATGTGAAGTCCGTAGAGAGGGGGAGGACACCGTAACCCTAGACTCAGGCCATCTTCTCTACTTTCGTGAGGGTGATAAAACATCCCAGGGTGGAGTAGGTTTCCTCGTCAATAACGCCCTCTCTAGCAACGTTCAAGAAATCTCCAGTGTGTCGACCAGGGTAGCGTACCTGATCCTTCGGCTTTCCAAGCGGTATAGCATGAAGGTAATTCAGGTCTACGCACCGACCTCTGCACACTCGGATGATGAAGTGGAGGATATGTACGAAGACATATCCAAAGCCTTACACAACACCACTAAGGCTCACTTCAACGTTGTTATGGGGGACTTTAACGGCAAGGTGGGAATCCAGACTGGCAATGAATCCCGAATAGGCCCGCATGGTTATGGAATCAGGAATCACAGGGGGCAAATGCTTGTCAACTTCCTTGAGAAAGAGGGACTGTTCTTAATGAACTCCTTCTTTAAGAAACAGCCTCAAAGGAAGTGGACGTGGCAAAGCCCCGACACTGTGACTAAAAATGAGATCGACTTCATCATGACGGATAGCAAGCACATATTCAGAGATGTCTCAGTGATCAACAGGTTCAATACCGGATCTGATCACCGAATGCTCCGAGGCACTCTGAATATCAACTTGAAGCTTGAAAGACACCGTCTGATGAAGTCCACGCTCCGACCAAATCCAATCCAAATCATGGCGGGCACCGAGAAGTTCGAGCAGCTACTCGGAAACAGATTTGTTGCCTTGGAACCCACTGATGACGCTGACGAGAGCCTACACAATCTGGTCGAAACGTTGAGGGATGAGGGCATCAAGTTCTGCAAAAAACAGCGAACTGGCAAGAAGTCCAAACTCTCGGATGAGACTCTGGATCTGATGACAAGAAGACGGGAAACCACCCAAGTATCTTCGGCAGAGAGGTCAGACCTGAACAAGCGAATTGCGAAGATGGTACGGCGCGACCTTCGGAGCTCCAACACACGCCTCATTGAAGAGGCGATAGAGCGAAACCGAGGGTCCAAAGTATTCACTCAGCAGCTTGGCAGGAGCCACCTGACGAAGCTTAAAACGCACGATGGGAGGACCGTACTGTCGAAACCGGAGATTTCAGCCGAGATAGAGGATTTTTATGGCCGTCTGTACACTGCACATGCCCCTCGTTCCCGACGAGACGACCTTGATTCTAGAGCCACCCTGACACGCCACTACACCGATGAACTGCCAGACATCAGTCAAGACGAAATCGTGTTAGCTTTGAGGCAGCTTAAAAATGGAAAAGCCCCGGTGAGGACGGTATAACTTCAGAGCTTCTGAAGGCAGGAGGAGCCTCCGTTATACAGGAGCTACAACACCTCTTCAATACCGTCCTCCACAGTGGGAGAACTCCTAAGATGTGGAGCAGGAGTTTGGTGGTGCTCTTTTTTAAGAAGGGTGATAAAACTCTCCTTAAAAATTACAGACCCATCACACTCCTGAGCCACATCTATAAGCTGTTCTCACGAGTGATCACGAATCGTCTCGCCAGGAGACTTGACGAGTTCCAGCCACCGGAACAGGCCGGGTTCCGCGGAGGATATGGCTCCATAGACCACATACACACAGTGAGGCAGATTATACAGAAGTCCGAAGAGTATAATCAGCCTCTGTGTCTCGCTTTTGTGGACTATGAGAAAGCCTTTGACTCCGTTGAAACCTGGGCTGTTCTGGAATCCTTACAGCGATGCCAAGTAGACTATCGTTACATCGAAGTGCTGAGGTGTCTCTATGAAGCTGCCACTATGAGTGTCCAAGTACAGGACCAGCAGTCTAAACCTATCCAATTGCGCAGAGGAGTGAGACAGGGGGATGTCATATCCCCGAAACTGTTCACGAGCGCATTGGAAGATATGTTTAAGACGCTGGACTGGAAAGGTAAGGGCATTAACATAAACGGCGATTACATCTCACACCTTCGATTCGCTGATGACATAGTCGTAATGGCGGAGTCGCTAGAGGAGCTGACCCACATGCTGGACGGCCTAGCTTCAGCCTCGCGATGTATCGGTCTTGGCATGAATTTGGATAAAACCAAAGTCATGATCAATGGCCACATTGTTCCGGGACCGATAGTCGTTGATGGTCACCTTCTTGAAATTGTTTCCGAGTATACTTACCTTGGGCAGATTGTACAGCTAGGTAAAAACAATTTTGAGAAGGAGGCCAAGAGGAGGATCCAGCTAGGCTGGGCAACATTTGGGAAACTACGTCAAGTCTTCTCTTCCCATCCATACCGCAATGTTTGAAAACGAAAGTTTTCAATCAGTGCGTCCTACCCGTAATGACCTACGGAGCAGAGACGTGGACACTCACGGTAGGGCTGGTCCACCAGTTCAAAGTCGCCCAGCGAGCTATGGAAAGAGCTATGCTCGGAGTCTCTCTGAAGGATAGAATTCGTAACGAATACATCCGACAGAGAACCAAAGTTATCGACATAGCTCAAAGAATTAGCAAGCTGAAGTGGCAATGGGCCGGCCATATCTCGCGAAGAACCGACAACCGTTGGGGTAAACGTGTTCTTGAGTGGAGACCGCGACTCGGTAAACGTAGCGTAGGACGCCCTCCGGCCAGGTGGGATGACGATCTGCGAAAGACTGCTGGCAGATGCTGGATGCGTCAAGCTGAAGACAGGGCGCAATGGCGCTCATTGGGGGAGGCCTATGTCCAGCAGTGGACTAATATAGGTTGATGATGATGATGATGATGATGAAAAGTTAGCAATAGGTTCGTTCTTACACTTAATTGCGGGTTTTAAGTATCTACCTGAGTAGTATGTGCGTACATACATTGTCGCATGTATGTAGGTGAAATCATCCGAGAACGATTCCCTCTGAAATATCGTATTCTTTGAAAGAAACACGTTAAAATGTGTCAAGCGGAAAGTCAGAGAAAATAAACCTTCGTGTCATTTCTTTATCAGTATGATACATTCACGCTCTCAAATATTCTTATCATGTGGAAGTTTTAAGAATCCTTTGGACGTAAAATGGCGTTAAAGGGTTATGTTTCTGGGTTCATTAAATTTTTTTGGAGTATTATCACTATCATAGCATAAAACAAAGTCGCTTTTTCAGTCCCTATGTCCCTTTGAATGCTTAAATCTTTAAAACTACGCAACGGATTTTGATGCGTAGATAGAGTGATTCAAGAGAAAGGTTAATACATATAATAAAACCGTGCGAAGCCTCGGCGGGTCGCTAGTATTATATATTTTAGAAGTTCGCTTGTTTCAAATATCTAACAAATTCAAATCATTGTAAAACGAAAAGGTTTTAAACACACATCAAATAAAGCCCCAGAGTTTTTGTTGTACTTGGGTTGAAATCTTTAATATGTTTTGGTTCACTCAAAGGCCTTATCTATAGATTTTACAAGATAGAGACATTATTTTGACGACTTACGCGATCAGAACACATTATTATAAATATTTATGTACGGGTATTTATCGCGTTTATTTACCTATTTTTCCCGTGACCACGGCAGTGTGTAATCCTGTCGAAACGTCGGGAGAAATAGGTAGATACACGCGATATATTTGTACATAAATATTTATAATATTTTGACGACGTTAGTGGCGTAGTGGCCGAAGGTCCTGCAAGCTAGCCACTCCAGTACATGGTGGAACAGATTCTGATGTCGTTTGCAGCTGGTGCCTGCGCATATAAACTAAAGTAAAGTAAATTTATTGATCACAAATACATACATAAAACATAATCACATTGACTTAATATTATTCTTATTATTGCTAATTATATAGAGACTAATAACAGTGATTTCACTTTGATCTCTACACTAGGATATCCTGTGCTGTAGAGATCAAAAACCAGTTGTGTTTATAATTTAAAATGACATAAAGAGTACTAAATAAATGCTCGGAACATAGTCGTCACTTCGATATCTTCTTTGTTTGAGTTACATTCAATTTCAGTGTCAATAAATTAGAAATTCCTACCTAGGTAAGTAGTCTATTGCAATGCCAACACATACCTACTTAGCTATAGCTATAGCCTATAGTATAGCTGGGTTGGGGCCGGGCTCCGTGTTATAACTATTTTTTGTTGCGATTCAGTTCTTTTCTATTGCTGAGGTAGGTAGGTGCCTGAGAGCTCTGTCGATAAATTAAGATTCAACAAGATTCAGGCTACACACTGTCGTTTATTGGATTGTGCTAATAAAAAAGCGAAAGTTTAGATGAATGTGTGGATTTTTGTAACCTCTTCAAGCCAAAGATAGGTAGCTCGAAGCCTGGGTAAAATAGGGTAATTATTCAGATTAATCAGTTCCTTTATGATAGAAAACACCGAAACGTTTCCGTAGAAACAATGTGAGCGAAGCCGCTGGGACAACTTTAAAATACTTATCTTATATTTGGTTTATTTGTCAATAAATATTGATAAATGAGCATTTTTGTAGGTTGGCTTGTAGATTTTCTATTGCTGAGTAAGTAGGCGCCTGAGAGCTCTGTATTTATTAAGATTTAACAAGATTCAGGCTACACACGGTGTTTTAGTGCATCGTGCTAATAAAAAGGGAGTTTATAGGAGCAAAGTTATGAAGATTGGCTAGTAGAATTTAAGATTCTCTAGTCTATTTCCCAGACCATAACATTTTCTATCAGCTGAGGGTCAATATAATTATAAATAAGCACATCAATACATCTTCTTTGAATTTCAAACTATGAATCAAAGTCTATAAACACTTTGGTTTTTTAAACACACCATTTTTATAAATAAGCCTTTACCATAACTTGGATACTTTACTACTAAGAAAGGGGTTCTCAATTCAATAGAAAATAAGATAGAAGATTCGATAAAGAGGCAGATGAAAGTTCAAAGAATTCTAACCAAACATCATCCATAACAAAACCAAGGGCAATAAATTGAAAACGTTAAAGTGTCGCTAATAAAGGTACAGGTAAAGAGAGACGCTACAAGAAAAATCGACCCAATTTCAAGAAGTACACAGCTCAGAAGTAAAATATCGACACAATATCGTCTCCATAGATTGCACAACCTCGGCGAGCCTGAAACATGTATGACGCTATGTGGTACACAATGAACCAGATAATGGTGTGAGGCTTGTAAGCAAGACCTGATACAACATTCAGCTACAATACGATGGCTTTACACCGAAATGTAACACAACATGAAAACAAATGCAAAGTGTTTTAATTCCTTTTGACGTTACAGGACTATTGGACAAAGCAGAAAAGTTCATATAAAGTACCTATAGATACATTATCATATTAAAACAAGGAAATAAAGTCACTCACTTTGATTTTTGTTCACTTTAATCTTTATAAGGTAAAGTAAAGAAGCGAACAAGAAACGTTTACCTTGGTATTAGTTTTCGAGTTGGAGCAAAACTCGTCCCAAGCTTTGTCGTCTAGGTAATCTAATATTCTGTAGTTAGCCTTTTTAACAAAAAAAATGGCATTTTTATTTATTTATGGACTGATAATGTTCGCTGCTCTCGTTTAGTTACTCCTTGATTGTATCATAATTATGTATCCTTGCGGTGTTGAGCCGCAATCTAAAGATATTCGGATTACGACCTGGCGCCTGACTAAACAAACATAGCACACAGCGGTGTGACGTTGCCTCAATCTGAGCCAAGTGAACAAGTTATATTATTGCCTTTGATTATATACTTTATTGCTTCGTACGTGTCGCGAGAACCTACCTTATTTACTTGGGACTCTATGGTAGAATTTACTATCTGTGTTATATTTGATATTTAGATTTGTCTTATCTTGCATTAAGGAGAGAACAATAAATTTAATTTTGTTTAAGCTTACATAGAATAATAAACCTCATAAAAGGTTTCATTTGAAACTAAATAATTTTCTAACTAGCAGCGCCCCGCGGTTTCACCCGCTTAATTCCTGTTCCCGTGGGAATTCCGGGATAAAATATAGCCTATGTATTATTCCAGACTATAATCTATCTCTGTGGCAAATTTCATCCATATCCGTTCAGTAGTTTTTGCGTGAAAGAGTAACAAACATTCATTATCACAATTTTTTTATATTATTAGGATAAAAAAGTGTTCATTGAGTGTTCCAGGGTTCTGAATGTTTTTATGAACATACGATAGAAAAATATTTATCTATGTAATGTGTAGTTTTAAGTATATTCTTAGCTTGAGACTAGATGATGCTGTGTGGATTGTCAAGCATTATTTACAATACAATACAATACAATACAAAAATTCTTTATTGTACACCAGAAAAAACATTTTAAAAAGGGACATAATAAAATACAAGTACAATGGGTGGCCTTATCGCTTAGAAGCGATCTCTTCCAGGCATTATTTACATATGCCTCTCTCTCTCTCATAAAATTGTGCTACGTAGAAGAAATGAGAAGAATTATTACGAAGATCGTACTCACGGGATGTCTAATCATGATAACGAGGCTGTAATGAGATTGAAACGTTGACAAATAACAGCTTTGAAATCAAATAAAAACTAGAGAAAAACTCGCCTCTGAAAACATGAGAAAAATATGGATGGTGGGTCAACAAAATTAGCTTTTTATAAACGTAGCCAACCAAGGCTTTTTAATATTTAACAAGCCTAATTAAAATAAACTACATACGAGCCGAACACTCGCTTGCATATGAATCGGACCCCTACTTTTGTCATTATTTCCTGAGCTTTCCCTTGTTTACGAACACGCGACACTAAGGCTGCCTTTACACCTGTAAGTTACTTTCGTAATATTTATGTAAGTTACTTACGGTTGCATTTACATCTAAAATAATCTTACAGTAAATAATGGTCACGTAATTTTAGTGAGTTTTAACAATGTTAGTGCACGGAATTTTCACGACATTTAAGTCCGTTTAGCCTTTTCATTATTATGCATTTTATAAAAAAAGGAATCGATATAATAATTTCGTTATTTCGAAATTATTATATCGATCGCCAATTATGTACTTAGGTTAATTATGCATCAAATTTTAGAAAACCTACGAATTCAAATGTCACGGATTATTAAGCTTTCCTTCCGCCCGCAGCTTCGCCCGCGTGTCCTATAAGATTTTTCCTGCGCTTCAAACTACCCTTTTAATATTTTTATAGTTAAATAAGATTTTAAATTATGGTAATATTAGTGCATATTAAACATTTCAGATCATAAGCATCCTATATCAAAAAGTTACAGACATTTCAAGACGGAACCAATCGGAATCTCAAACTTTAATAACCCGTTTTACCCCATTTTCTGAATTTCTATGAAAACTATTGAAACAAGCGTTCGTTTATATTTTAAAAAGTTTTATAAATTCAAGGTAATGTACCACATGGAGAACACCAGATTTCAAAAAGTATGATGAAAATTCGTATAAACAGAAAAAAATTATTACATATTAAAATTACAAGCACAGAAAATAGAAAAATTACAACTAGTATTTACAATTGAAACCATTGAGCTAACTGCAGACGGTTGCAAACAGTCTAAAGGTAGCTCAATTGATCCATGTCAATACCAGTCGGAAGCGTCCCCAAGACACTGGCTGCATTACCACGCTGTATGGCAATGCTGATGCGTTGAGCCAGATATTCACCAGCTCTCGGGTCACGCGTCGCATCGACCAGACGCTCAGATATTTTTTTAAAAACCCGGTGAGCCTCGGTACCCCACGGACCTAGGGTCTCGAATCCAAGGGGAGCAAATGCGTAGGTTCTGTCGAGACCTGCATATTTGCGCCTCTTGAGATCCTCGGCCAGATCTGCCGCCGCACCAGCCCTAGTGGATGTCCTTGAAAGATGGGAAGGTGCAAGTGTGTCGACGCATGTAGCGTCCCACACAATGGGCCTCCCCAACTCCCATGGGACTAGTGTCATACCGTCGGGCCTCTTGCCATCGTCACGGAACAGACCATTCGGTTCGAGAATAGCTGGTACGTTAGCGCTGACAAAGGCCCGCCGGATGATGTCATTAAGGCTGGCGTGACGAGATATCCGACCAGCGGCCCTAGTACACGATAATCCGTGGTGACCAAGCTGTTCGACTGCAGTACCGCACTGGCATTGATGAGGCGCACAACACCTTGCACCCAACCGAATACATGTTGCGATACGGAAAGTAGCGGGATCCAATAAAGTGCCAGTGTTATAGGAAGGAAGTGCTTGCAGCCAATGTCCTGACTCCCATTTAGAAACGGCTAGGAGACGGGCACGATCTGCCGAGCTGGAGCACGTTTGTAACAAACAATTCCGTGTCAACTCACACAAAGGCCCGTCCCATTGCCGTTGGGACGAAAGAGATTTTGGAGGAGCAGCATCGGGGCAAGCACTATGCCAAGCCGTTCTAGCTTCGTCTAAATATGAAATTTTGAAAGAAATTTGTGATCGGACCAAATCAGACGTGTTTAAAATTTTTTCAACTAAAGAACTAGTGCTGTAGACGGAAGATAGGAACGCTGGTAGGGCTACACTGGAAATTTTGCGAATACCTAAGCCTCCCAATTTGACAGGTAGGGAGGCCTGCGACCATGCCTTGTCATCCAAATCAATATTCAAAACCGATGATAAAGTATTCTTTATTATGTTGTCTAAGCTATCCAATAGCTCGCTGTGTTTCCACAGGTGACTACATCTTAAAGAATACGTAAATTTAGGTACAAACAGGCAAAACCGAATAATAGTAAAAGCCATATGGCTGTTAATTTTGAGAAGTCTGTCTGAAGTTTTGTTGAAATTTTGAATTTTCTCATCTACAAATGGCCGAAAAGACTCATCAAGAATTGGTGAACCTAGGAGTCGAAGTGAACATTTATCAATAACTGTAATGTTAGGGGCCAAACTGTTAAATTTTGCAATGATATTGTTTTTGTCTATACAAGAGTCCGAAATAAAAAGCTCGCACTTTGAAAAATTCAATTCCAAACCTATTTGTCGAAATTCATCTGTGATGAATTTTAAATCATTAAAAACGGTGTCCACTTCTCCACCTAAAGTTCCGTCATCCAAATACCAAACATTGAGCTTGGATTGAAGACGTTGAATTATTGGATGAATGGCAAGGCTAAATATGGCCGGACCAAGAGGGTCGCCCTGCTGACAGCCAACGGCAGACGAAATAATGTTATTCCGGTAAATTAATTTTGAGGGTGAACCATAGCACTGCCAGAGAAAAGGGTAAATTTCAGGAATTTTATTTTTAATTTCATTTAGCAGGGCGCCCCTATCTACGGAATTGAAGGCATTTTTGACGTCTACCTTCAGAACTACCTCCCCATAATTTTGATCCAAAAATGTACGAAGGGAATGTACTGCGGCCTCACAGCCGCCTCGCGAACCAAAGCCTAGCTGAATAGGTCGGAAATAGTCGCCTAAATAGTCGGCTTCTTTCCGACAGCAGACTTTAGCCGCAAGGCGGCGGTAGGTAGTGCCCACGGCTATGGGTCTTATGCCGCCATCCTTCTTTTTGAGTGCACAAAGGTTTGCACCATACAAGAGTTCCGTGATCTCGCTGTTGACTCGGCCTGACAACATCAGGTTGATCAAAGACGTCAAGTCTTCCAGAAGGACTTCACCTGTATGGCCAGACCCACCAGATAGTAGATCTTTTAGATGCTGTGGAGACACAGCATCCAGGCCGCCGGCAGAGCCACTCTGGAAAGAGAAGACGGCTTTGAGCACATCCTGGCTGGTCGTGCCTACAGCGTCATCACTCTCTTGTGGTGGATCGGGGAGTTGGAGATTGGGCCCTGCGGGTGGATGCTTACTCTCAAGAGAAATGAGAGTCTCATCATTATTTGGCGCCATCGTGTCATTTGAAAACATTAAACGTGAGGCTCCTTTAATATCACCATCATTGAGTTTACTTTCTACAAGTCTGTAGATAGTAGACTCTGCCAGTGATGTATATGATTTTGAATTTTTGTGTGAGTCCTGATCATCAAAATCAATAGGATGCCCTGCACGTGCAGTGTACCTAACACAATTTTCTTTTATCCTAACAGTGATTGAACTTTTGTTTGAAACATCTTTCTTTATATGTAATATTTTGTAAGGAAAAATTAAAAGATGTTCCCAAGCTTGCTTGGTGTTTTTTAAAACAGCGTTCCTAATAGCCTCTTTATTAATAA
Source organism: Eupithecia centaureata (assembly GCA_944547425.1). Classification (NCBI taxonomy): domain Eukaryota; kingdom Metazoa; phylum Arthropoda; class Insecta; order Lepidoptera; family Geometridae; genus Eupithecia; species Eupithecia centaureata. Next base: position 39,723 of record OX155692.1, read on the forward strand.
TTTTCGTTGTTAATAAAGTTACATATTAAAATTAAAATAATACTCTGTTTGAGAACCTCCTTGTTTTGAAGTCACTTGAAAAAAGAAATGTCTGTGCAACTAAAGAATATCTAATTTAAAAAATAATAAAACCGCACAATAACTCGCGGACTCGCCACGTTCAATAAGCTGTTCACGTACGGAATTGTAAATACCAAGCTGAAACCGCACTGAGTGAAAAGTTGAGAAAACTCGCCATGAAGGAAGTAGGCAGTTAGGCAGTACACTGCAGAGACTTGATTAGTGAAACTTCACTTATTTTCATCTTTGTCTTATTATCTATCTATTTATATCTATGTCTTGGTATAATAATTTTATCAACAACCTTTCAATGAAAGACATCCAGCGTACAGGTATTTTTTTTATATATTATTGCTACCATGTTTATCCAGTTGTAGGAACATTTTATAAACGGCTAGAACAGAAATAAATTAATTGACCTTTTTATAGTGACCTATTTTATTTAGTAGGTATTCTATTATTTTTTGTGTATTTCATGTGAGAAAAGTGCGACCTTTTTTCTGCTCCTGAGTGTACGGCTACACGACTAGCATCCTAAATAATTTCGCGGTGAGATTTTGCTATTGCACAGTTACCGTAAATTCATACATTTTGAAGTAAAGGCTTGTTTGTATAATCTAGGGACTGCTGTTGCAAGTCATCGACAACAACTATCTATACCTATTCAGCTAGTGAAAAAGTAAACTGTGATCTGGCACAATAAGTGTTTTTGTAAGTAGGTAACTAATATCTCTTTTCACTTATAATTGATACTTTTTATTGTTATAATTTTTTACAAGTACTTATTTTATTTTAAAAGCTTATCGAAAATAAGGATCGGTTTGTTTGAAAGCCTCTTAGAGCAGATCAACTAGTAACATCAACATCAGTCTACATCAAGTCACCTTTTCATCTTTGTGCCATCGATCAGTAACATAGTAATTAAATATGGCAGCCGACAGGTAGAGTCCGAACTCCGACCTCATGCAATACGTTCTTATCCAAACGCGTCTACCGGAAGACCAGCGCTGGCTTGGTCTTTTACGAGACCTTAGCCAGTGTGATGCTGAGTTATGAGCCTTTTACAACAACAGTGAAGTATTAGGTACCAATCCTATGAGTTTTTTTGTTTTATTTTTTAAGTGTGTTTGTTTATTTGTCTGTTTATTGTGTTGTTATAAATAAATGTATTTGTATTCTTCTATGTATTGAAAACAAAAAAAATATAAACACACGGTGGGCTAGGCTTCAATTTGTCTACTGGTGAATACACCAGTTGGTTATAGGAGCTAAAAAACCACGTGTTTTTTGAAAGATTTCTTTTTTCTGTGACGTCATGAACCTACCTAGGTTAAAGAAATACTTGTGGTATTTGAGGTCAAATTGATGATCCAGTGGTGGTCAAATTGATCATGCGTCAAGCTGAAGACAGGGCGCTATGGCGCTCATTAGGGGAGGCCTATGTCCAGCAGTGGACTAGTGTAGGCTGATGATGATGATGATGATGCTGCTATTATCAGCTGCTTCTGCTTCGATAGCGCAGATTACCTACCCACAATTTAAGTACTCTGTAATCTGAAATCATAGATAGATGGAAATACAATTTTATATTGCACAAGGATCAGACAAAAGAAATATCAGAATAAGTTTGACACATTTTTATTTGGCTAACCACACAATATTACTGTTGGAATGGAAATGCTCCACTGGTTCGCTATGTCGATGTAAAGCAACCTCCGTGCAACCCTCTGGTTGTTGACTTCACCAGTTTCCCAATGCACGGCTTTAAACATGTATGCAAGTTCGCCCTGATTCAGCCAGCCACTGAAGTATGATTAGATTTATTACTAAACTTTCATGTATAAAATTCATAATTCACAAGTTGTTAAAGTTTTACCGTAAAATTTTTATAATGTACAGACGCAGAAGCTGCAATATACCCTACATAGAAGCTTTTGGTGTCTGTTCGTAGGTGCATGTAACATAAATAAAAAAATTATAACTGGACAATCCACACAGCACCATCTAGCCCCAAAGTAAGCTACTCATAGTTTGTGTTATGGGTGATAACTAATATATTTAATAAATTATATACATACATAGATATTTTTAGTTATACATAGAAAACACCCAGATCAACGGAACAAATTTCTGTAGATCTGGCACAAATTTGTTCCGAGGCGGGTATCGAACCCGCAACCTCCTGCGTCGCAGGCGGACCTTCGCCCACCGCGCCACATCGGTCGTCTTATACTCGAACAAGGAACGGCAGTGGACACGCTATAGCTTGCAGAGCTGATAACCGCTAGGAATTAAGTGTTCTTGATTGACGATTAAGATTACAATCTAAACGGAGAGACAGGGCGCTATGGCGCTCTTTAAGGGAGGCCTATGTCCATCAGTGGACTAATATAGGCTGATAATGATACGGAGTGTTGGGAAATTCGATGGATCGACGCCATTGTACCTATCGGTTGTAGGAAGGCAACGTATAGCGGAGATACATGGCAGCTATTTATGGCATCTGTATGTCCAAGAGTGGACTTTTGCGACTTGGACGTAGGCTTGTCTATTAATTGTAATTATTGTCTATCTTGTCTATGTCTGTGGCTCTGTTAATCGTACGAAGAATTTTAAGTTGGCTTGCACCTTGGTCCAACGAAGTCACTGGCATTCACTAGTTTGAGATAATAACACTGAGTGAGTAGTAACCGTACCTTGTTTCATACGTGTTGGTTTATATTTCATACGGTGTACCTCGTAACTCAAGACGATAAAATGTTCGGAGATGTATTCTTTACCTTGATAACACAGACAAAGTCTTATGTAATCTCATGTAGGGCGTCTACTCTGCAAAATGGTTGCGGTAGATTCATTCAGTTGTTTTTATGTATGTCGCAGACGTATTGTATAATCCGCCGTATTACATTACGTCTAGCTGTTTTGAAAAACAGCGCCGTTTTCTAATGCGGCGGTTCAACGAGTAGCTGTATTGTCATTGCGATACGTTCTTCAATATGTCGGGCCACGTTTAGCCGCATTGATAAACTACTTAATTGTACAGGGTGACCATACTAACAAAAAAAAACAAAGTTAAAAATGATAATCAATTTTATTAATCGGGAAAAGCTAACAGATTGCTTCTTACGTTATTCCTTACTAATCAAGAATTATTATCATAGTTACTTAATATTAATTATATAACTATGATAATATTATATAAATAAGAAAAAAATCATTTAAGAAAAAATATTTTCTTGTCAATTTCGACCGGCGCGCCGGTCGAAATTGACAAGAAAATATTTTTTCTGATTTTTAAGCATTCCTTAAACAGTTAATCGAACGCCGCGGCGTTCGATTAACTGTTTAAGGAATGCTTTTATTTTGTGTATGTGTAAGTACATGATATTATACATTTTAATATCTGTAATTAAAAAGAGATAATTCTTATATAAAGTAAGTAAGTATAGATAAATAAAATTTACTTTGTCCATGGTTTGTTTACAGTTCCACATTGAGAAGAATAGAAATTATTTAATTGCACCTCAAAATTTTTCTTAAAGTCATTTTTTACCGACATATTTAACACATTTTCTGTAACTCCGCAATTTAGCAACATACTTTCTTTACCCAACGCCATTGTTGTTGTTATGTCAGGCAGCGCCACGAGTGTTAAGAATCGGAACTAAAACAGTCAAAGAGGCGGCTAATCTCTCGCTTTATTACATTATGTCTAGCCGTATTGAATAACGTTTGGCGCCGAATACAATACGGCGTTTTTTTATTCAGCCTTATTCAATCCAGCTTATCGTTGAACCGCCGCATTAAAAAACGGCGCTGTTTTTCAAAACAGCTAGCCGTGTTGTAATACGGCGGATTATACAATACGTCTGCGACATGTATATCGCTGTTGATTAATCGCAAATATCGCAATTGTCTGCAAGTTGAGATCCTGTTAGCAATAAAAAACAAAAAGCGGTTAGGTATAAGGTAGTTAAGTTCTTTTATATAAAAATGTTAATGTAGATTATGTATTTCATTTTTATTATGGTTACCAACGCACACTACGCAACCAAGTCGTATATGAATTTGATAGACTTGGTTGACTTTTAAAACTGATTGCTTGACTTATTATCGCTTGTTTAAAAAAAACTTGGACTTGCTTGATTCACTGGTCGCCAAATATTATAAAACATTGTTATTCTATAATTTGTCCTAAACTGCCTGAACTGGACTGAGCGGATGGTAGCGGGTTCAAGTGCTGTACTACGTATAAAATATGTATATTCTTATGTTATTGTGGTGTTCAGTCACTCCTATAGAGAGGGAACTGGGAACAGAAACACTTGGATAGTATGTTTTATGATCGCACCCGAGACCACCGCACGCGCCAAGTGTCCCGCGCTGTCTGCCGACGTGCGGGTACCTCAAGCGTAATCCCTTTAATTCCACGCTGTACCTCACATCTCTTCCTTTTACACAAATGAAAACTTTAACAATTCACCCAAAGTAAAAAGACTATGATTATTTTAAGTCAGTAGGATATACATATATATATGTAATTATAAATTACTTAGTTGTGTTTAGTCTATATACTTCCAATTTCAATAAGATAAATTTTACACAGTAAGTAGGTAAGTATGGTATAAAGCATAAGTTTCCAACCAAATGAATTACAAAAAAATAAGCTAAACTGGCAACATTATTCTCATCAGAATATACAACAAAATAAATTCAAAAGGTAATTCAACACAGAATTTTGTCAAAATTAATGTTATGGTATATTAGCCAAATCCATCTTCTTCTGCTTCTTGATATTGGTTTCATCATCATTAAAATTGAGGACTATTTTTATTCACAAATTATTTTAAAATGTTCAGCCTTCCATGATCGTTCTAACGATAGGTACTCCTAGTATTTATTTTCTCAGTTCATGTTCTCAACTTTAAACCTTCCCTTCAACCCTGAATTCGGGTTCTTTTCTTTTGTTTTTCTAAATTCATATATTTCTCTTTTTTTTCCTTTCAAAAGTTAGTCTCTGTCACAACCTTCTGTTATTTTCTTATTTTGTAAATCAGCGGCAGACTGTCCATCTTGTCCGTAAATAATATTATATATATCTATATATACATATACTCACTCTAAGTATATACTCATTATTTGTTTAGACGCCAACAGCGCATCCATAAATAATTCATTTTGATGAGCCATTTTACAATTCCAAGGAGCTGTGTTTCTTCTTCATCGTTCTGTTGGAACCGATGGGGATAAGACTCATCCGATGACAATTCTTTTTCATGATTAACAGTGATGTTGACAGGAATTCCCAGTTTTTAAATATTTTTCATCATTTTAATTTCATTAAATGCACAGAAATAATCAGTAACTACTAGCTGCTAGTGGTTGGTTACTTGGCGGTGGACCAAGCAAAGACATTGCAATATCCACCCTAAATAGTGATGGAAAATCGTGCATTTTCATTAAGCAGTCGTTAAGTTTCCTATTATATAGGTAATGTAGATAAATCGGTCTCTTACAACTATTTCGTAATCTATCTATGATAATAATCTATGCCTGATGTTGTTGAAGACAAGTACTTATGTCGTATGTGCATCCCGATATTCTCCATAACTTTTGGGCCACCAAGCTTGTCACGCATACAGAAGTCCACAGTCGGAGTTCATGTCGACTATTCAGCATGGCTTTTATAAGCAGTTGCTAAAAGAGTGGTATTTAACATGTGTTTTATTTTGGAAGAAATCGTTCTCAGCGATAAGGCCGCCTTTTGTACTTTGTACTTTTTTTATTTTTAATTAGATATTATAAGTTTTTAACTGTATGATACCATTTAGTACACTAAAGTGTTCATTTATTCATTCATTTTACAGGAACAGATAAAACTGGACTTTATTTCCTTTTAACAGGATCTCTTCAGAGTTTTTGTATGAATAATTGTAGTATTAGTCAGTCAGTATATACATACTGACATTGGGATACCCCAATCGTTTTGAAACCTTCAAAAGATGTTTCATTTTTTGATCTTCGGGGAGTTAGACCGACTTGTTTCGTTTTAGAGGTACCTGCTACTACTTTGTTTCATTTCAGGATACCGTGACTGGTCGAGCATTTTCGGAGTAATATAATTTTTCTGCTTTCATAGTCACTCACAAGATAGACCAAGTCTTTTATTTTTATTATTCGAGGCATGTCGGTGAGAAACCTACACCGCTCCATTATTGGCGCTTGATTTTGATTGTTGACCAATATAATGACTCTAAAGGTTTGTGGTCCGTGGTTATTTTGAACTCGGCCACTAGTAGGTAAAATGTTCAATCGCCCATACTAGGCTTCATGTTCTGTCTGTAGTGACTTCTCTCTAGACACTCCACGCCTTTTAACTTTTGATTCAAAAAGCAATTATTTGTGAGGTGCATTGCCTACTTGTCTGCCTGAACTAGGAAAAACCAAGTCCAACAGGGCTTACATCAGCCATTGTTTTATAGCTCAGGTCGCAACGGCCAGGGTCCTATTTTTTAGCCTACGCCGTATGCGTGCATTATTTATTTTGCGTACAATGTGCAGTGCACTGTACCAACAACTTGAAATATCAATAAGCGAATTGAGTTTCTATCAATGTATCTCATGTCTTGTCTGATAGAGTTGGTCAAAACCATTTGGTAGCCATAGACCGATATAAATATCGGTCTTTTGCTTATCAAACTTTGCTAACAGTAATTTGTCTCCATGAACGACTTTACTAATAGATCGCCATTGCTGTCAGATTATGTCCAAGATCTGGACTTATTTAGTTTAAAAGATATATTTATTATCTTTGAGAAGAATGCTATTATGTCCATAAGCTTCTACTTATACCTGCTCAAACAGACGTAATACCGAAATTGCTTGTAATTCGAACATATTTCCAACATGTTTGCCATACCTCTGTATTAAATTTTTATATTTTTCATTCGAATCGTATTTATCAAGTCCCTAGAAAACTAATTATTTTTTTTTATTTCGAAACACTAAAACGAATTGCATAATTCATCGTTTTACTTTAGAAATGATATGTTTTCTTCCTATTCGTATCGTATTAATGTCTTATGTGTTGTTGTATTTATAACAAAACTTTTATTGTTTAGTTACAGAGTACCTTCACTTTGTGCACTATATGCTCGTGCAATATATTATTATGGAACACAACCATATTTTTTAACTTTTGACGGTACCATTGTTATTGCGCACTTAGGGAGTGCGCCTGCATCAGCTAAAGCGATATTCGGGCCGATTATTTGCACGCACCTCGAATTAAAACTGCAAGCGGTGTTCGCCTGACCCGTAAATCGAGCGCGTTGTTCTATTTTATTTTTACTGATAACAACTATGTCGACAAAATGTAACGCTGTCCTTGACACAGTACGAAATCTCCATTATTTTCTGAATAGGGCTAATAATTTTAGAGCTTGGAGCAGTGCCGGATTTATATTTTTTATGAGTGTAGGCCACTTTTTCCGCTGCCCCATGTACCGTTCATTATAGCTTAACCCCCCCGGTAGACATACAAGGTTCGAATCCTGCATGTCCTGCAAGTGAACGTACGTTTGACTTTTATCGTCTTTAATCGAGTGACCGTCTTCTGAAATCTGCCGCCCCTAGGACGCTGCCGCCCCTAGGCCGCGGCCTACACGGCCTATTTATAAATCCAGGACTGGCTTGGAGGCATAAGTATATTTTTTGCTTTATTTCTAGATATTCAAAGTCATTGTTTTAAGCCAATATCATTTTACCCATTGTGGAACATATTATGCTTACCAAAATAATAATGTTTGTATGTTTTGTGTACCAAATCGAACAAAACACAATGTTTAAGTTTGCAATTCCAATCTCAATTTCCTTCGGTGTCATAAAGATGGAGGTAGATTGGAAATGATAGGTAAGTAACTACTTGAATTACCTATATGTTGGTATAACACACTATGTTTTGGTTTCTCAAGTTTTCCGTGTGTTGAGCAAACCAAAGTATTTTCCTCTCAGAGGATCTAGTTAACAACTACATTTGTTTACCATATTTTATCTAAGCGGGGCAAGCTTTAGAATCAGAATTGTCATTTTTTGCTACCACACATATTGTCATCATTATAGGGCACATTTATTGAATCTTAATTTTACTTGTGGCTATACCCATTAATTTGCCTTTAATGTGGGTAGGGAACTTGTTTTTCGAAGCGCAATCGCTTTCTTTACAATTTTTTGTACTTACTTATATGTATTATATTAACAATACAGATTTTTGGTAGGTAGTTTTGCCAAAATACATTTCGGTGGTTCAAATTACCGAAATACAATTGCCGAATATCATCGCCGAAATTGCCGAAATACATTTCGGTGGTACAAATTTATCGATATGTTCACTATTGTTTTTCACAAGCATAACACTGTCGCTCGAAACGAAAACTTTATTTTGGCATAGACGCATTATTAATGCTCTCATAATTTAGCTACTTTAAAGCCGTCAACACCAAGATTAGGTACCTGAGTACCTTGGTAAAGTACGTAGATTGTTTTCCTGATAAATCTTTGGAATATGGCATAGTAACGTATAATACGTGGCACAGTTACAATGAGTAGGAACCAACAGACTGCTTAGGTGGGTAGGCACATAACATACCTACATTGTATGCGTATCTGATAATTAATTTACCCAATTTCGTTATTGACTCATTGTGGAACTTTCTTTCGAATATGGCAAAGTAACGTATAAATACACAGTTACAATGAGTAGGAACCAACCAGACTGCTTGCTTATGTGGGTAGGTACAAGACATAGATACATTTTATGCGTATCTGATAAAGAATTTACCCAACTTTGTTATTGACTCATTGTGGAACTCATATCAAGGCGTGTAAAAACTGGTGTCCATTTCCTGGAGTTGGTCCATAGCAATGATACAGTTTGTAGGTAGGTATACTTATTTCGTCATAATTTTAAGTTACCACCAGAAACCTTTTTACATTTTGTAAATTGTTGCTATGGGCAGGTAATTTATGCCTTTTATAGGTCGCGTCACGTAAAAAGAGCGCTGGAAGAAAGTGGAAGGGGTATGTTCGCGCATGGGTACACTCGCGTACGATAGTACTATGCCAATTTGATGTGCCTATTTTTAACTAATATTTCACTCGCGGCTTGGTGTTGGTTATTAGAAAATAATATTAGATAAAATTAAAAACAAGTTCGATTCAGTTTAGAATGTTTAATCTAATTACAAAAAAATAATGTAATGTAGCAACTCCATCTATTAAGTCGTCTTGGGTGACGTGAAAACCAGATGAGGACGCGGGATTGATACTGGAGGTGGCTATTTCATCATCGTCGCTGTCGTCACTTGAGCTTTCATCATTATTTGAGTCAGAATCATCATCCCTTACACGAATAATAAATGTTTCTGTAATCATATCTACCAAATGATCGCTTTTACAGTAATCGGTCTCTACCTCTATTTCCTTTACCTTTGTGCATAATTTCCAAAAACCATTAAAATGTAAAACCATTTCATAAACTTTTGTGCACGATGGTATTTTGACAAGAAACGTGACGTGTGACAGCAAATGTCAACTGACGAACCAATAGCGCACCGGCAAGCATGCGGCGCATGACCCTTCCACCCCGCGCCCCACCGCCTACCTCCAAAAAGACCCATAAATCGCCTTCTGCGCAGCTTTACCGCCAGCGTTCTTCTTACATGACGCGAACTATATGTTATATCATCGACATTATGTCTCAATAGTATTGTAAGTCTACCCTCATTTATACCATTGTAATAACCACCACGAGAAAATGCTTAGGATGCGGTAGACACGTAATCGTCGGCCAATAGTGAGCGTTCATTATAATTTCTTAGAAATTAATCTCAGGTACGGAGATTGTTTATCTTCCTACCTTAGTATTTGTTTACAACAATTTAACTTTCATTAAAACAATGACAACACATCTTTAATGAAATACGCACAAAGAACTTTTAACAGAAAATAACCTCAATCACGCATCTACCCTTCCCTTCTTCAAAAATAAGTTGGTGGGAGAACTTCAATACACATTTTTTATAGGTAGGTAACTAGGTACATACTGCTTTTATCCACGTCGCCAATGTGGTGTTCAGTCACTCCTATAGAGAGGGAACTGGGAACAGAAACACTTGGATAGTATGTTTTATGATCGCACCCGAGACCACCGCACGCGCCAAGTGTCCCGCGCTGTCTGCCGACGTGCGGGTACCTCAAGCGTAATCCCTTTAATTCCACGCTGTACCTCACAGTTATTATAGGATCATAGAGTAAATTGTTCTGCAAACGTGAGTAGGCTTTGTAAAACCATGTTCGGAGAGAGCTTTATCAATTCTCGTGTCTCGTTTCTTTGTTGTCACGTTGATATTGTTTTTCGGGAGGGGCGTCTGTTTTCTCTCTTGATTAGATAGTCTTTCGATAAACAAAGATGTCTGTTACGAAACTTGAACGTATGTATGTATACCGCAAATTGATGCTCTCGCGGGTAGGCTTAGTTCAGCAGCCTATGCAGTGAGAACAATTAGACATCTCACTGATCAGGACACAGCTAGGTTAGTTTATTATAGTTACTTCCATAGTTGTCTATGGTATTTTGTCCCATACCATGTCCTATGGTATTTTGCTTTGGGGACAGGCAGCTGATATTCAAACTATCTTTGTTCTTCAAAAAAGGGCGGTGCGTGCAATTTATAAATTAAAGCCACGTGACTCATTGAGGGAATTATTTAAAGAAATAAATATTTTAACTGTAATTTCGCAATATATTTATGAAAATTTAATGTATACACACAAAAACAAGAGTAACTTTTTGAAAAATTGTGATGTTCACAATAGAAATACACGAAACAAGAACAAATTACACATTCCTTCATTTAGATTACGAAAACTGGGGAAATCATTTATGGGTAATTGTGTGCGCTTCTATAATAAGCTTCCATCTGAAGCAACTGAACTTTCTATTCGTAGATTTAAACAGTACATAAAACTAAATCTTATCAAGAAGGCATATTACTCCATAAATGATTACATCAATGACGTTAGTGCTTGGCCAGATGTCGCTCAGTTCCACATCGACAATAGTATGTAATTATTTATAAGGCAAACATGTATTAGACACATAAGTTATACACATGCTAGTGGTTTCTATTTCGCCTCTTCCACTAGTGGACAAAAAATTGAGGCGAATTAAATTTGACTTGTCTAAGTGCTTATTTTGTAAGCCTAAAGAAATAAAGATATTGATTATTGATACATATAATAAAACCGTGCGAAGCCTCGGCGGGTCGCTAGTATTATATATTTTAGAAGTTCGCTTGTTTCAAAAATCTAACAAATTCAAATCATTGTAAAACGAAAAGGTTTTAAACACACATCAAATAAAGCCCCAGAGTTTTTGTTGTACTTGGGTTGAAATCTTTAATATGTTTTGGTTCACTCAAAGGCCTTATCTAAAGATTTTACAAGATAGAGACATTATTTTGACGACTTACGCGATCAGAACATATTACGTGACCACGGCAGTGTGTAAACCTGTCGAAACGTCGGGAGAAATAGGTAAATAAACGCGATAAATACCCGTACATAAATATTTAGATATAATATTTTGACGACGTTAGTGGCGTAGTGGCCGAAGGTCCTGCAAGCTAGCCACTCCAGTACATGGTGGAACAGATTCTGATTTCGTTTGCAGCTGGTGCCTGCGCATATAAACTAAAGTAAAGTAAATTTATTGATCACAAATACATACATAAAACATAATCACACTGTCTTTATATTATTCTTATTATCGCTAATTATATGGAGACTAATAACAGTGATTTCACTTTGATCTCTACACTAGGATATCCTGTGCTGTAGAGATCAGAAACCATTTGTGTTTATAATTTAAAATGACATAAAGAGTACTAAATAAATGCTCGGAACATAGTCGTCACTTCGATATCTTCTTTGTTTGAGTTACATTCAATTTCAGTGTCAATAAATTAGAAATTCCTACCTAGGTAAGTAGTCTATTGCAATGCCAACACATACCTACTTAGCTATAGCTATAGCCTATAGTATAGCTGGGTTGGGGCCGGGCTCCGTGTTATAACTATTTTTTGTTGCGATTCAGTTCTTTTCTATTGCTGAGGTAGGTAGGTGCCTGAGAGCTCTGTCGATAAATTAAGATTCAACAAGATTCAGGCTACACACTGTCGTTTATTGGATTGTGCTAATAAAAAAGCGAAAGTTTGGATGAATGTGTGGATTTTTGTAACCTCTTCAAGCCTAAGATAGGTAGCTCGAAGCCTGGGTAAAATAGGATAATTATTCAGATTAATCAGTTCCTATAGGATAGAAAACACCGAAACGTTTCCGTAGAAACAATGTGAGCGAAGCCGCTGGGACAACTTTAAAATACTTATCTTATATTTGGTTTATTTTTCAATAAATATTGATAAATGAGCATTTTTGTAGGTTGGCTTGTAGATTTTCTATTGCTGAGTAGGTAGGCGCCTGAGAGCTCTGTATTTATTAAGACTTAACAAGATTCAGGCTACACAGTCTACACACGGTGTTTTAGTGCATCGTGCTAATAAAAAGGGAGTTTATAGGAGCAAAGTTACGAAGATTGGTTAGTAAAATTTAAGATTCTCTAGTCTATTTCCCAGACCATAACATTTTCTATCAGCTGAGGGTCAATATAATTATAAATAAGCACATCAATACATCTTCTTTGAATTTCAAACTATGGATCAAAGTCATCGATAAATACTTTGGTTTTTTAAACACACAATTTTTATAAATAAGACTTTACCATAATAACTTGGATACTTTACTACTAAGAAAAAAGTTCTCAATTCAATAGAAAATAAGATAGAAGATTCGATAAAGAGGCATATGAAAGTTCAAAGAATTCTAACCAAACATCATCCATAACAAAACCAAGGGCAATAAATTGAAAACGTTAAAGTGTCGCTAATAAAGGTACAGGTAAAGAGAGACGCTACAAGAAAAATCGACCCACTTTCAAGAAGTACACAGCTCAGAAGTAAAATATCGACACAATATCGTCTCCATAGATTGCACAACCTCGGCGAGCCTGAAACATGTATGACGCTATGTGGTACACAATGAACCAGATAATGGTGTGAGGCTTGTAAGCGAGACCTGATACAACATTCAGCTACAATACGATGGCTTTACACCGAAATGTAACAACATGAAAACAAATGCAAAGTGTTTTAATTCCTTTTGACGTTACAGGACTATTGGACAAAGCAGAAAAGTTCATATAAAGTACCTATAGATACATTATCATATTAAATCAAGGAAATTAAATCACTCACTTTGATTTTTGTTCACTTCAATCTTTATAAGGTAAAGTAAAGAAGCGAACAAGAAACGTTTACCTTGGTATTAGTTTTCGAGTTGGAGCAAAACTCGTCCTAAGCTTTGTCGTCTAGGTAATCTATTATTCTGTAGTAAGCCTTTTTAACAAAAAAATTGGCATTTTTATTTATTTATGGACTGATAATGTTCGCTGCTCTCGTTTAGTTACTCCTTGATTGTATCATAATTATGTATCCTTGCGGTGTTGAGCCGCAATCTAAAGATATTCGGATTACGACCTGGCGCCTGACTAAACAAACATAGCACACAGCGGTGTGACGTTGCCTCAATCTGAGCCAAGTGAACAAGTTATATTATTGCTTCGTACGTGTCGCGAGAACCTACCTTATTTACTTGGGACTCTATGGTTGAATTTACTATCTGTGTTATATTTCATATTTAGATTTGTCTTATCTTGCATTAAGGAGAGAACAATAAATTTAATTTTGTTTAAGCTTACATAGAATAATAAACCTCATAAAAGGTTTCATTTTGAAACTAAATAATTTTCTAACTAGCAGCGCCCCGCGGTTTCACCCGCTTAATTCCTGTTCCCGTGGGAATTCCGGGATAAAATATAGCCTATGTATTATTCCAGACTATAATCTATCTCTGTGGCAAATTTCATCCATATCCGTTCAGTAGTTTTTGCGTGAAAGAGTAACAAACATTCATTATCACAATTTTTTTATATTATTAGGATAAAAAAGTGTTCATTGAGTGTTCCAGGGTTCTGAATGTTTTTATGAACATACGATAGAAAAATATTTATCTATGTAATGTGTAGTTTTAAGTATATCCTTAGCTTGAGACTAGATGATGCTGTGTAGATTGTCAAGCATTATTTACAATACAATACAAAAATTCTTTATTGTACACCAGAAAAAACATTTAAAAAGGGACATAATAAAATACAAGTACAATGGGCGGCCTTATCGCTTAGAAGCGATCTCTTCCAGGCATTATTTACATATGCCTCTCTCTCTCTCTCATAAAATTGTGCTACGTAGAAGAAATGAGAAGAATATAATTACGAAGATCGTACTCAGGGGATGTCTAATCATGATAACGAGGCTGTAATGAGATTGAAACGTTGACAAATAACAGCTTTGAAATCAAATAAAAACTAGATAAAAACTCGCCTCTGAAAACATGAGAAAAATATGGATGGTGGGTCAACAAAATTAGCTTTTTATAAACGTAGCCAACCAAGGCTTATTAATATTTAACAAGCCTAATTAAAATAAACTACATACGAGCCGAAAACTCGCTTGCATATGAATCGGACCCCTACTTTTGTCATTATTTCCTCAGTTTTCCCTTGTTTACGAACACGCGACACTAAGGCTGCCTTTACACCTGTAAGTTACTTTCGTAATATTTATGTAAGTTACTTACGGTTGCATTTACATCTAAAATAATCTTACAGTAAATAATGGTCACGTAATTTTTGTGAGTTTTAACAATGTTAGTGCACGGAATTTTCACGACATTTAAGTCCGTTTAGCCTTTTCATTATTATGCATTTTATAAAAAAAGGAATCGATATAATAATTTCGTTATTTCGAAATTGTTATATAGATCGCCAATTATGTACTTAGGTTAATTATGCATCAAATTTTTGAAAACCTACGAATTCAAATGTCACGGATTATTAAGCTTTCCTTCCGCCCGCAGCTTCGCCCGCTTGTCCTATAAGATTTTTCCTGCGCTTCAAACTACCCTTTTAATATTTTTATAGTTAAATAAGATTTTAAATTATGGGAATATTAGTGCATATTAAACATTTCAGATCATAAGCATCCTATATCAAAAAGTTACAGACATTTCAAGACGGAACCAATCGGAATATTATCAAACTTTAATAACCCGTTTTACCCCATTTTCTGAATTTCTATGAAAATTATTGAAACAAGCGTTCGTTTATATTTTAAAAAGTTTTATAAATTCAAGGTAAGGTACCACATGGAGAACACCAGATTTCAAAAAGTATGATGAAAATTCGTATATACAGAAAAAAATTATTACATATTAAAATTAAAATAATACAGATACAGATTAATTGAGAACCTCCTTGTTTTGAAGTCGCTTGAAAAAAGAAATGTCTGTGCAACTAAAGAATATCTAATTTAAAAAATAATACCTAAAACCGCACAATAACTCGCGGACTCGCCACGTTCAATAAGCTGTTCACGTACGGAATTGTAAATACCAAGCTGAAACCGCACTGAGTGAAAAGTTGAGAAAACTCGCCATGAAGGAAGTAGGCAGTTAGGCAGTACACTGCAGAGACTTGATTAGTGAAAATTCACTTATTTACATCTATGTCTTATTATCTATCTATTTATATCTATGTCTTGGTATAATAATTTTATCAACAACCTTTCAATGAAAGACATCCAGCGTACAGGTATTTT
Organism: Eupithecia centaureata; assembly: GCA_944547425.1. NCBI lineage: Eukaryota > Metazoa > Arthropoda > Insecta > Lepidoptera > Geometridae > Eupithecia > Eupithecia centaureata. The sequence goes on from OX155692.1 coordinate 55,613, forward strand.
TTTATATATTATTGCTACCATGTTTATCCAGTTGTAGGAACATTTTATAAACGGCTAGAACAGAAATAAATTAATTGACCTTTTTATAGTGACCTATTTTTTTAGTAGGTATTCTATTATTTTTTGTGTATTTCATGTGAGAAAAGTGCGACCTTTTTTCTGCTCCTGAGTGTACGGCTACACGACTAGCATCTATACTTATAATAAAACTGTAACAGGTCCAATTCTGTACATTGAAGATATTTTGAAATTTTTTTTTGGAGGGCACTCTATTATCGATACTCAAGCCAAAACTGTAATTTTTTTCATTCATGTCTGTCTGTCTGTCTGTCTGTCTGTCTGTCTGTCTGTATCGTAAACGCGCATCACGCCGAAACTACTTGATGGATTGAAATGAAACTCGGCATGATTATAGGTCATACTACGAGGAAGGACATAGGATACTTTTTATCCCGGAATTCAGTAAGGTTCTCATGGGAGAGGGTATGAAAGTAAAATTCCTTTACCGCGCATCACGCCGAAACTGCTGAATGAGTTGGAATGAAACTCGGGACGATTTGAGTTCATACTACAAGGAAGGACATGGAAGCACATACTTTTTATCCCGGAATTCGGTAAGGTTCCCCTGGGAGAGAGGGTGAAAGAAAAATTCTTTAACCACGCATCACGACGGAATTGAATGAATTCGAATGGAACTCGGGACGATTGGACATGGGATACATTTTATCCCGGAATTCAGTTAGGTTCCCCTGGGGTATACGGGTTTTCAAAAATTTCTCACAGCATCACTGAACGACGCGTGTGTACGCGGCGTTCAGATGCTGTGAGAAATTTTTGAAAACACGTATAGCCCAGGGGAACAAAACTGAATTGAACTGATAAACGCGAAAGTTTGTAAGTATGAATGGATAGATGGATGGATAGATTGATAGATGGATGGATGTTTGTTACTCTTTCACGCAAAAACTGCTGAACGCATCTGGATGAAATTTGGCACAGAGATAGATTATAAGCTAGAATAAGAAATAGGTTTTATTTTATCCCGAAAATCCCACGGGAAAGGGAATTACGCAAGTAAAATCGCGAGTACTCCAAATACTAAACATGCGCAGACGAAGTCGCGGGCACCAGCTAGTCCTAAATAATTTCGCGGTGAGATTTTGCTATTGCACAGTTACCGTAAATTCATACATTTTGAAGTAAAGGCTTGTTTGTATAATCAAGGGACTGCTGTTGCAAGTCATCGACAACAACTATCTATACCTATTCAGCAAGTGAAAAAGTAAACTGTGATCTGGCACAATAAGTGTTTTTGTAAGTAGGTAACTAATATCTCTTTTTACTTATAATTGATACTTTTTTTTGTTATATTTTTTTTCAAGTACCTATTTTATTTTAAAAGCTTATCGAAAATAAGGATCGGTTTGTTTGAAAGCCTCTTAGAGCAGATCAACTAGTGACATCAACATCAGTCTACATCAAGTCACCTTTTCATATTTGTGCCATCGATCAGTAACATAGTAATTAACCATGGCAGCCGACAGGTAGAGTCCGAACTCCGATCTCATGCAATACGTTCGTGATCTTCTGTGCGATTACGCTCAAATCCAAATTGTCATTCTTGAGCCATTTCAATGGCCATCGCGCGCGTTTTTTCCATACAATTTCAAATTACGAAGGCCATTAAAAGGGCTTTCATATGTCAATTTTGGACGGGTGGTTTTAGCGTTATCGCACAGCTTATCCAAACGCGTCTACCGGAAGACCAGCGCTGGCTTGGTCTTTTACGAGACCTTAGCCAGTGTGATGCTGAGTTATGAGCCTTTTATAATAACAGTGAAGTATTTAGGTACCAATCCTATGAGTTTTTTGTTTTATTTTTTAAGTGTTTTTGTTTATTTGTCTGTTTATTGTGTTGTTATAAATAATTTATTTGTATTCTTCTATGTATTGAAAACAAAAAAAATATAAACACACGGTGGGCTAGGCTTCAATTTGTCTACTGGTGAATACACCAGTTGGTTATAGGAGCTAAAAAACCACGTGTTTTTTGAAAGATTCCTTTTTTCTGTGACGTCATGAACCTACCTAGGTTATAAAAATTCTTGTGGTAGGTACTTACTTATGGTATTTGAGATATTTTTTTTATCTATTCGTTTATTAAGATAGATAGTCTTTCTAACAACGAAAATTACAATCAAGGAATAGAAAAAAATACAACTATTATAGTATTTACATTTGAAACCATTGAACTAACTGCAGTGCAGACGGTTGCAAACAGTCTAAAGGTAGCTCATTGATCCATGTCAATACCAGTACCTCATCCGTGTGGGTCAAATTGATGATCCAGCTATTATCAGCTGCTACTGCTTAGATAGCGCAGATTACCCACAATATAGGTACTCTGTAATCTAAAATCATAATATATAGATGGAAATAAAATTTTATATTTACACACTCAATTGAAGAATCAGACAAAAAAATATCAGAATAAGTTTGACTCATATTTTTATTTGGCTAACCACACAATATTACTGTTGGAATGGAAACGCTCCACTGGTTCGCTATGTCGATGTAAAGCAACCTCCATGTAACCCTCTGGTTGTTGACTTCACCAGTTTCCCAATGCACGGTTTTAAACATGTATGCAAGTTCGCCCTGATTCAGCCAGCCACTGAAGTATGATTAGATTTATTACTAAACTTTCATGTATAAAATTCATAATTCACAAGTTGTTAAAGTTTTACCGTAAAATATTTTATAATCTACAGACGCAGAAGCTGCAATATACCCTACATAGAAGCTTTTGGTGTCTGTTCGTAGGTGCATGTAACATAAATAAAAAAAATTATAACTGGACAATCCACACAGCACCATCTAGCCCCAAAGCTACTCATAGCTTGTGTTATGGGTATTAGATAACTAATATCTATACTTATAATAAAACTGTAACAGGTCAAATTCTGTACATTGAAGATATTTTGAAAATTTTTTTTGGAGGGCACTCTATTATCGATACTCAAGCCAAAACTGTAATTTTTTTCATTCATGTCTGTCTGTCTGTCTGTCTGTCTGTCTGTCTGTCTGTCTGTCTGTCTGTCTGTCTGTCTGTCTGTCTGTCTGTCTGTCTGTATCGTAAACGCGCATCACGCCGAAACTACTTGATGGATTGAAATGAAACTCGGCATGATTATAGGTCATACTACGAGGAAGGACATAGGATACTTTTTATCCCGGAATTCAGTAAGGTTCCCCTGGGAGAGAGGGTGAAAGAAAAATTTTTAACCACGCATCACGCCGAAACTGCTGAATGAGTTGGAATGAAACTCGGGACGATTTGAGTTCATAGTACAAGGAAGGACATGGGATACTTTTTATCCCGGAATTCAGTAAGGTTCCCCTGGGAGAGAGGGTGAAAGAAAAATTCTTTAACCGCGCATCATGACGGAAGTGAATGAATTCGAATGGAACTCGGGACGATTGGACATGGGAGACATTTTATCCCGGAATTCAGTTTGGTTCAGTGGAGAAATTTTTGAAAACCCGTATAGCCCAGGGGAATCAAACTGAATTGAACTGATAAACGCGAAAGTTTGTAAGTATGAATGGATAGATGGATGGATAGATTGATAGATGGATGGATGTTTGTTACTCTTTTACGCAAAAACTGCTGAACGGATCTGGATGAAATTTGTCACAGAGATAGATTATAAGCTGGAATAAGAAATAGGCTTTATTTTATCGCGAAAATCCCACGGGAAAGGGAATTACGCAAGTAAAATCGCGAGTACTCCAAATATTAATCATGCGCAGACGAAGTCGCGGGCACCAGCTAGTATTTAATAAATTATATACATACATACATAGATATTTTTAGTTATACATAGAAAACACCCAGATCAACGGAACAAATTTCTGTAGATCTGGCACAAATTTGTTCCGAGGCGGGTATCGAACCCGCAACCTCCTGCGTCGCAGGCGGACCTTCGCCCACCGCGCCACATCGGTTGTCTAATAATCGAACAAGGAACGGCAGTAGACACGCTATAGCTTGCAGAGCTGATAACCGCCAGGAATTAAG